>LGRX02021706.1:0-13471 GCA_001247695.2 Cymbomonas tetramitiformis
CCCGCCCTCCGCACATCCCTCAGCCCGCCCTCCGCACATCCCTCAGCCCGCCCTTCGCACATCATTTTTAGGGTTTATGGTTTTAGGGTTTTGCCGTATTTGGCGCACCCTGAAACCCTCAAGGCCCGTGATGCCGATACCTTGGAAGCTCGGACACCTCGGGCACCGTAGCGTGCGTCATGCGTGTCATGTGCGTCATGCGTGTCGTGCGTGGAGGTGCACCTGAGCTTGATCTGAGACACCACAGACGCGGCCGCTGCATTCTTGAAGGTCAAGAAGCACGCCGGCCGCCCGATCGTCTCCATTGACCTGCCGAGCAGTGCCCCCGCGCCGCATTATTTACTTGACGGATGTGTGGCCCCTCAAGTCCAGTGGCAAAATGGAGGTTCCTATCAGACACGCCCCTCGGGCAAGGTGGACACAACCACCGAGGCGACTCCCAGTGCGCCATCAGCATCCCCAGGTGACCGCTTTGTAAGCGTGACTTACTTCTCAGTGCTCAGGCTGTCCAGGCCGTCCTGCAGACTGTTGAGCTTCAGCGAATAGTACTCTTCGGCGTCCTCCGCATCCTCCATTAGACTAGGCCTCACCTTCGGCCGCCGGCCCTAAGCCACACGCGGATGGCACAATGTGAGCTCGACATGCGATACAAGTTGCGGGTGAGACTGTGACCGGAGTTCAAATGTACGTGTTCGGAAATAGTCCCAACAAGAAGGTGGGAGCCGGCTCTCAGGTGAAGCAAGTAAATCACTGCGATATATCATGATGGCACGGGGGTGTAGAGGCCTGCATCTGCACTCGGCGCCCCGTTAAATGAACTCGCGTGCGCCCGCAGAATTGTTGGTTGTGTCATGGCAAACGCATCTTGCCGGCACGAAAGTCGCGCCTTGAGTGAGGCACGAGGCACTCCGCTAGGAACGCCGCTGACAGCATGCTGAAGCGGGACCAGCATTACACGAGCATTGTGTGGTAGGAGAGGAGGGGCATGGGACGCTACCCCAAACTTCAGCTGCTCCTTGACTTGGCTTAATTTAGGACCAATTACGCGCTGCTCTGCCGCGATTTTGTTCGCAGGCTCGGGGTTGAGAGCCTACATCCGTCCCCCCATCCACACCTCCGTGTGGGCGACCAGAAGACGTCCGACAGCGCACATGCCAAGCCCTCCATCAGCCCTGACCCTCCTCGGTAGTGCTCAAGAAATATTCAACGGCTCGTATGGTGTGTCCTCTCCCCAAAACACAGCGCATCGCACCGCAGTAGAAGTAATCCAACGGCTTCCATGGCACAACAGGAATGCAGGGGCACACCTGTACCGCACACACCATCTTAAAGGGAGCACCCTTGAACAGCTTGACCAACCAATCGATGTCGTCTTTGTAGTCCTGCTGAGAATCATCTGAGGCAAGCACACCAAAGGGCGGCAAATACGCCAAGTCAACTTGACAACACGGTGCGGCGTGGCCAGAAGGCCTGGAGCCAGATCCCTCCTGTTCAGATTTGGGCGCTCGCGAAAGGCCCCCGCTCCCAGCCGGCCCTGTACCTGAGCCTGGAGCATACCAGTTTCACTGCCACAGCCGCGGAGCCCCCCAGTCTCACTGCCACAGCCGCGAAGCCCCCCAGTTTCATACTCCTTTGGGTTTCCCTGTGGGTCCATACCGGGGATTGCAGCACTGCCCTCTGGACTCTCCATGTTTACCGTCTTCACGCTCGTCGCCTCTGCCTTCACCATGTCCTTCCTTTGCACCCCGTCCTCAAGCTGCACTGTGTCCTCCACAACCGTTTCGTGATCTGCCTCCGCCTCGCCCTTCACCCCGGCCTCATCGTCTGCAAGTGCCTCGTGCTCTGCCTCTGTTTGAACCTTCGCCTTCACCTTCATCCCCTCGTCCTGTCTCTTTACCTCAACCCCTGCCTTCACCTCGTCCTCCGCCTTCGTCTTATCCGTTGCCTTTGCCTCGTCTCTCATCTCCGCCGCTGCTTTCGCTTTCGTGTCATCCTTCACCTTTGCCCCAGGATTCACCTTCTCTTCGGCCTGCCACGAGAGTTCTCAACGGCGGTTTAGGGTGCAAACTCCGTCAATAGGGTTGCAAAGAGCGGGGGCAGGCCGGATGCTCACCACTTGGCCTCCTAAGGTCAAGGGTCGCGCCATGTCCGCGATGGAAGTGAACGCGAACCTGGCCCCACCTTCTTCTTCTGCAGCTCCCACGTTACCCTCCCTCCAGTGGGCAGCATCCCTTGTGCCTCAAGCAAGATGTCTCACCTATGGTCGATGCTAAGGACCCTGATTGAAGAGTCCTCACCCTAAGCGAAAGGCACACATGAACTCCGCCCGGTGCTTGGTAGACGGTCGAGAGCAGGCACCCCGATGTGAAAGGAGCACCTGAGCCTGGCGCCTGAATGTGTGTGACGAGCACTGCGAAGTCCTCTGGTGCGCCCCCGAAGTTGAGCGCAGACTTCGTCACCTCATTCTTCTGCATCTTGGCGATGTCCCTCGTGAACTGGGACACGCAGCAGGACGCACCGCGATGTCAGAGTTCAGCACTAAGATTTGGTGAACCCTCGACAGTGTGTTGGAGGAGAGACGGGTAACTGAAACGCATTGTCGCCGTGAAGTGTGCAGCATCTTATTGGATTCGGGATGCTCGAGTCGCTCAGGAGTTTCTTTGGGGAACGGTCTGTGTGTGACAGCTTGCCGTTCTGCGACAGGCTCGCCACAAATAACTGATGCACCAGTCCGCAAACATTGCAAACCAGTTACAGGCGGCGCAGCGGCAGCACCTCGCCGAGCGGACACCAGGAGTACGCAAGACTATCACAGGTTACACGGGGTACCGAGAGGTACGAAGAGCATGACTGCTTTGAACTTCACTCCGAGAGAAAAAATATTCACTGCGATATTTTGACTCAATCCGTCTGGCGTTTGAGTGTTCGCCAAGTCGCTGCTGTAATAGGAAGCAGCATGGGTGTGCACCGTCCACAGAAGCTCTCCTATGTTGGCAGCGCTGACAAACGCGGACACCACCGTGGCCCAGTGTTGTTCCGAGCCGTATGTAAACCCTTGGATACCGAACCTTCCAAGGTCATCGCTGGCATCGTCGATATGTCCCTGCAACAGTGGAAATTGACGTTTCTGTTATCAACAGAGAACCCAACTCGTTTTCAGGTGGAGGGTGTGTGTAAAGGGCTCGGTTGTAACTCACCTTCCCGTCGATCGCGCCGACGGGCAGTACGAAGCATATGTCATATAAGGCCCCGCGCAAGAAGAAGATGAAAAACATCTTGACTATTCTCTGCGAGAACAGACCCGCACGAGATTTAAGAGCAGCCGAGACCTGCAAACTGCAAAAAGCGTGCAAAGGTAAGACACCCATGCGGGAAGCTGATAGGCGCCACGTGGAGAACGCGCATACGACAGCGCACTACCACTGCAAATACTAAAGTATTGAGTCGTGTTCTGCGTGGCGGTTTGCAGGTGTGCATCTGGCGCACGATATAAAGCAGGCGGGTCGCAATGAGACACACCAGCAATACGACAGCATCAAGTCCAGAATCATCTAGTATTTCCTCTTCAGTTCTTGACCAGAAATGCTTAAACCAACCGAAAATGCCAGCGCATTCCTTAGGTGATATACTGCTTTTTTCGGCGTAAATACGAGGAAGCAAGACTTGCTCTCGAATCTTCCGCACCAGCAGTAGGACCAGAAATACTGCCGTGAAAGTGAGCTGTGCCACAAAAGTGGCGCTGATGGCTGCAGCCAAAGATCCAGACTTGGTAACCATAATAGAGAAGACCTTTAGCAATCCAAAACTGCCAGAGCGTATTTCTAATATATGCCAGGGTCAGTAAGCAAGAGTTACTAGTGTACCTATCACGGCAAGAGACATATCGAAGAGCACAGTGAACAGAAATCGTATACTCGGTCCGTTTTTAAGCGAGCTGCAGGGTAAGCCGATTCAAGGCCTCTGTGCAGTGTTTTTCGGAATCTTCTGCACACAAAGCATGCATAAGGGAAAAGTGTTTGTCATATCCTTAGACCTGTCGACCTCGGGCCCCATCTGAGCTTGAAACTTGAAACTCCTTGAACCCTCCCGAGAGCTCTCTTCAGCAGAGCCCTACTCGAAATTGAAAACTCTGCACTTCCTTTTGTATTGAAACACTGGTTCGGTACCAATAATCATACTAGGCCAGTCGATCTAAAGATCTCCACTAGGCCTGCGACCGAATATTTGACGTCATTTTGCGATCGGACGGCACTGGCACGATACGATTAGTAACCGAGTTTTATTATAATTATTCTGACGATTGCAATTCTGAACACCGCGTCTGCCATGCCATGCCATAACGTCGGGGTGGCGTCGCGTCGCGAATGCAGGGGCGAACTGGCGCTGGCGAACTGGCGCTGGCGATGCCCATCGCATGGCGAATCATGGCGATGGTGGATGGAGCAGGTGCACAAAAGCGGTTTTCTGTCAATGGCAGCGATGAACCATACGATAGAAAACCCTCGCCTGACATCAACGATCAAGCGAAGGGATAAACTAGTTTATACCCTTGCCTGACATGGCGTCAACTTCATATCGAAATCGTCTGAAAGAAACGACAACAGCGACAGCTCAACCGCGAGCGGTCGCAATCGAATGGTTCACACGCAAACATGTTAGTTATCACTCGAAAAGCCGTTTCGGGGCCTTAATTTTACAAGAAGGCTGTTGTTAGTCTCGGAGTTAGTCCCAAATAGCAATCGCGCAGCTGCTCGCGCTCCTGGAAGTACTGTAGGCTCCTGAGGTCTCCGAGAGATACCTCGCCTCTCTAGAGCTCCGTGCGATTCTGAAACACCTGCGTTGGAGGCAATCTCGTCAGCAGTTTCGGCATGGCGGACATTGAGGACATTGGTCGCAAGGATCGAGTAGGCTTTGGACGCAAGGAGATGTTTTCTGAAGATCTTGCGGGGACAGTGGATCAGTACAATTTCCATATTTTTGTATGCAGCCAGGTGTTCGCCATTACCTTTCTGGGCCGGCTTTCTGCGGGCTGCCCTGCCATCTCGTTTCACACACAACCGCCACCCGACCTTTAGTTAAACGATGTCCCACGCTCGCCCACGGAAGTGCTCCTGATATCTTACGCTGTCGGATTTGTTGCACGGTACTGAAACCCACAACATCTGCGGAACACCGGGCTCGGCAGTGAAAGTAGCTGTGTCCTCTTTGGCTCTCGACAGGATGCGCCACAAGACTGGCCGCAGAAGGTGGAAAAGGTGGAAGGGCCCTCGACCTACTTAAAACGTGCGATAGAGCTGCATAAGGGATGTATCGCAGGTCATCTCTCCCGGATCTCCGCACACCCACCCCCTAACGTATGCAAAAAGTGGGGCCTTCTCGCGTTTCTTGCACAGTAAAAACTATTACTGTGGGGCAGTGAGTGGGCGAGTACTACTATTAGCTGTGGGAGCGCAACAAGCCCCAACAATCTCGGCCTATGGGAGTACAGTACGCCCCATCGGAGCATACGAGGCCTCAGTCGCCCTTGAAATGTCATCAGGATGAAGCAGTCCGCAGTGACCAAGGGGCAGAAAGCGTTGTGTCAGATGTTTCTGTGTCGGTGAAACATACTGGAGGGCAACACCTGTGGCCCTTGAAGCAACGCGGAGTGTAACACCCCTCTGTACCTCTTGCCAGACGCTGGTCTGTAACAAGACCATGTAGCCTTGGAACCAAACCGGAGTGTAACACCCCCTCCACCTCTTGACATACCCTGGAGCAGAACAACTCAATAGAGCCCTTTATCCAAACTGGATTGTGATAAGCCCATGTAGCCCTTTCACCGAACTGGAGTATTACATGCTCTCGTAGCCCTTGACCTAAACTAGAGCGTAACATGCCACTGTATTCCTTGAAACGGGAGTGCAACAAGCCCTTGCAGCTCTGGACCCCAAACTGGCGTGTAACCAGCCCATGTAAACCTTTCACCAAACTCCACTGTGGCAGTCCTTATTTTCCATGGCCCAAACTGGACTGGAGCAAGCCCTGTAGCAAGCCCTTGAGGTCAAGGCGAGCGGGAGCGAACACCTCAACGTGAATGTAACAAAACCCTTAAGCTCTGCGCATATGTTGAAGTGACAAGTCCGTGCGATGGAACTACGAGAAACGTGTCCCCACAATGATAGCGGCACAGTAAGCCTGCCTTGGAGAGAATTATGAGAGACTTTGTGCTCTCAGTTTAAAGCTCAGCGGATGGAGCGCACTTTTGGCGTATCGGTATCGACACTGGTTGGAGCTGGTTCGGCATGCCAGGCGATGTGAAAGTTCAGCTATGCACTCCAACATGCGCTGGCGATCAGCCGGTAGGCCATCATGACCCCTTGCCTGCGACTCTCGAGGCTCAGTGTGCCGTGTTGATGCTGAATATGCGCTCTGCGAATTGCTCAACATCTTGGATGGCAGCGATCCCTCCAGAGGAAACTGTAAATGTTGAAAGGTGCTGCCCGGTGCTCGATGGGCGATATCACTGTGCAACATACAAGGTTGGGGTTGAGGCACTGTTGCGGCGGACGAGCAGGGCGATGTGCTGGTGTTCCCATCGATGCTGAGGTACCGTGGCGGAGCTCTAAGTGCGGCGGCTTGCGAGGTGACAGCCCTGTTGAAGCCTGCATCACTGCAGTGATGATGTGGTGTGCAGGGCGGCCTGCAAGAGAGGCGCTCAGGGCGCGGGGGGAAGGGGGAGCGGGGGAGAAGTTGCCGCAAGGCAGCAGAAGAGTCGGTGTGCGAGCCCATTGAAAGCGCATTAAGGACGTAGGGGAGGGAGATCGGTTATTGGCACAGATGATTGTGAAGGACTCCCTCGTGGAAAAGAGAGCCGGCGTCGGAGTTGTGGACAGCGCAGTGGAAGAAGAGCCCCCAGTTGTGGTGGAAGTGCTGGAGGGTTGCCACACATTTGTCTGCTGCCACACAGCACGCGATGCGCGTTGCGGGGTGAGGACTTGCAGACTCTTTCGGCTTAGCCGACTGGCATCTCCGGACTGCAAGCATCATGTGCAGATGCCTTGCCTGATATTCAAAGGCCTGATAACCATAAAAACTCCTACGAGACGGCCGGTGCAATATTCTGCTTGTTCACTTAGAATTGGGTGTCATATCTGAGGTGAGTGGTATGTAGCACTCAGTTCAAATGAGGTTGTTTGAGGTTTGAATGGCGCACAGGTGTGTGGCCCCGCGCTGATCGATGCCTTCAAGGTGAGCCTGCTAAGCAGTTTCTTGGCAGTTTCTCAGAAGGGTGCCTTGCGGGAATTCTTCGATCGAAATTTTTCTGAAAGAAGCAACACCTCTGGACCCTTGGGAGTTTCTGAGAGAAGAGACGCTGGCACCCAGTGCCAAGGAGCGTATTGCTTGCTTGAGGGAGGCCCGAGGGCGTTGGAGGGAGGCCAGAGGGCGGCAGGGCACTCGATGGAGGCCACAGGGCATGTTTGTTGCGTACCTGCGGGCGCCTGTGGAGCAGCTTGGCTTTGATGGTGCCCGCACAGACTTCTGCGAGCATCGGAGCAAATTCAGGCCTTGGACCGCCATTTTCAACCCACACTGATGTTTGCGGCACCGGCCAACTCAGCTTCTGAGGTTGTTGTAATGTGCGGATATGCATAAGCGTGGATGGGGGTGTGGAATCAGGACGCCGTGGAGGTGAACAGCTTTCCGGCATGTGTCAGCGTTCGGGGCTGCTCCCACATCGGAGGGCACAAGTATGCTGGAACGCTGATCCTGTTCTCAGGTGATGGGGCATGCTCTTTCCGGCCCCGGGCACGCTTCAGAAGGTGCCTGTGTCTCAGGTGACGGGCGTGCTGTCACAGCTCTTGGGGTTCTTGAGAAAATAGCATTCTCGTCTCGGATGATAGGGAATTTTCCCCTGTCTGCTGGGGTACTTCAGAGGATGCCCTTTTCTCTGGTGATGGGGCATGCGCTTGGCCCTAAGGTTTGCTTCAGAAGGTAACTGCTGAGATTTCAATTGTGGAGCACTGCACTTCTAGCTTGGAGACCTATGTCGAGGATTGCGCCACTTTGAGGATACCCCATAATTTCTGGAGGGTGCAGGGCCCCCCAGGATGGTGCCACGCCCTCATTAGCACGGTGAGAAGAGCTGATAGGGGTGCTGTGTGCTGTGAGGAGGGCTGATCAGGCCGCAGTGGGGAGGGCTGACAAGGGCCGCGGTGAGGAGGGCTGACAAGGGCTGCGCTTGAGAGTGGCTGACAAGGCCGCGGTGAGGAGGGCTGGACAAGGGCCGCGTTGAGTGGAGTGGCTGACAAGGGTCATGTGTGAGAGAGGGCTACTATGGCCGCAAGGAGGAGGGCTGGACAAGGGCCGCGGTGAGGAGGGCTGACAAGGGGGCCGTGTGGGAGAGGGGCTGATGAGGGCTGCAAGGTGAGGAGGGCTGATGAGGGCCGCGGTGAGGAGGGGCTGAGGGCCGTGAGTGAGAGGGCTGGGAGATCAGGCTGGGGGAGGAGGGCTGGGATGAGGGCCGCGTGAGGAGGGCTGATGGATCAGGGGCTGCGGTGAGGAGGGGTTGATAAGGGCCGTGTGTGATGAGGGCTGATCAGGGCCGCGTGAGTGGAGGGCTGATAAGGGCTGCGTGTGAGGAGGGCTGGATACGGCCGTAAGGAGGGCTGATACGGGGCCAAAGTGAGAGGGAGATGATAAGCTGTGGAACTGATGGGGGTCTTTGGGACGCTGTGGGGGTCTGGGCCCTCGGGGTACAGAGACTTCAAAGGGTGCCAAGGTTGAGGGCAACTGGTACGGCTACGTCCGGCCAGAGGACGCCAGCACCATCCTGGAGGCGCACCTCGCCCGCGAGGAGGTGCAGCCACGTACCCTCTCCCGCCCCAACCATTGGGCACCTGCGCAGGTCGGGGAAGGTCAGAGGGCAAGAGGGGGGCGCTCCTGAAGTGCGGTGAGGGGGGTGGAGAGAGGCACAGGTGGTGGCAAAGCTGTGGAGGGGGCAGCTTGGCATGGACAAGGCCACGCATGTGTACACTGCTAAGGTTGTATTGCTGCGCTTTGATTCGCCGTCATATTGCTGCGCTTTGATTCGGCGTTGTATTGATGCGCTTTGATTCGGCGTTGTATTGATGCGCGTTGCTTCGCGGTTTTGCGTTGACTGCTTCCCTGTGTATTCACTGCCATTACCGACCGCCCCTTCGATTTGACCGCGCCAAATGTTTGCTCGATCAGGCCAATGGTATCCCTTCATCCGTGCTCACGCTGACTCTCCAATGGCAATCGCGGCCTCGGGGAAATGGAGACTTGCGGATTGCGCCTCGTCTCCTCTTAGAAGTGCCTTCGGAGCGGCTGAAGGGGTGGGGTCCGTGGGGATTGAGCCGCTGCGCAGTGCCTGCTTGGAACAGCAACGGAGGCGGACTGTGCAGCCTGTACGAACACTGTGTGCAAGGACCCACCTGTAGCTGAAGGCCCAGAAGCAGATGGCTACCTGAAAGTCAAGTTTAAGATAAAAAACGATCAAGTGAAAGTCAAACTGAAAGAGAAGGTATTGTGTTATTTCGATCAGGGTTCAATGAGTGTGGCATGGACGCACCAAACAGGGGAGTGTTGGGACACACACGAGGTCAGGCTCTCCCGCGTGCTGTCGGCCAGATCGAGGGGTTGAGGTGCCAATGCGTGATGTCTAGTCGATGTGTGGGTGATGTATGTGCAATGCGGTGACCCCACGCATATGATGAATACGCCACGCATATGACGAATACGCCACGCATATGCGAGAAAGGGCTACGACGTGGATCCGGCTTCAGGATGACAAGTTCAGGTGCTCGGCGTATGTTGTTGCAGGGGGGCGCGAACGAGAAGGGCCCTGGGGATGTTCTGGGTGCAGCAGAGGATACCGCGGCGCCAGGTGCCTTGCCCTGCGGGCGCTGCCCCTGCCTTCCGGGCAGCTCTCGTCGCAGGACCTCGTTGCCCGGGCCCTGTGCGCAGCCAATGGCGCCCGTTGTGCTCCAGCAGGCGCAGCACGGTGGCTCGCCCGGAGCGCATCCCACGAGCCCCGTTGACGCGCACGCGGGAACTCCGAGCTCCTTATCAAGGACGCGCCCGCAAACCTGCACTCCGCCACGCCTTGGCGGATGACTCTGTCAGCATGCATCTGAAGGGCCCAATCGGCGGATCCTCGCGGAGAGTGGCGCATTCCAGGAGCCTGCATTTGTCATCCGGCGGCCACCATTTGCACAGTCAAACTCCCGAAGCCATCGAGCGGAGTCGAAGAGGCGAGGATTTCCCAGGCAACTTTGCATCAGCTCGAGTCGCAATTTCATTTCCGTGCTCTGCGAGCAAGCACGATCCAGCAGCGGCCTCAAACCTGGTGCATTGAGGAAATAGACGGTGCCGCGAAGCCGTGCGGCACTCACCCCAGCCGGCAGAAGCGACTCTCTCACTACCACACTCTTTGGCCTGGACAGAAGCCGCCGATCCGGCACCAGTGGGCATTTGAATTCGAATCGGTTCGGTGTGGTTTTGACTGCCGCGTGTTGCGGGCGCCGGGATGCCCGCGCAGCTCCGCCAGCTCCCAAAAAAGAGAAGAAGAAGGACAAACCTGCGAAGGATATCGAGGAACTTGGAGGCAAGGACCGAGTCGGCTTTGGGCGTAAGGAGATGTTCTCTGAGAGCCTGGCGGGGACGGTGGACCAGTACAGCTTCCACCTGTTTGTCTGCAGCCAGGTGATGCGATTCCACACGTTCCAACTTCGCCATCTCAGAGTGTGTGAGCGTCGCGGCTCGCATCTCAGAGTGTGCGCGTGTCGCGGCTCGCATCTCGGAGGGAGTGGCTCAGCGCCCCGGGCAGCAAGCTGTGCTTAAGGTCTCTTGAGGTCGCCGGGGTCCTCAGGATCTCCCCGAGAAATGGCCACAGAAGATCGAAGCCCTCGAGGGACCTTCCACCTTCCTGAAGAATGCTGTACAACGCCACCGCGAGCACATAGCAGGTGAGTGCCACATGCCCCGCCCCCTATTTCGCCTGCACGGATGCCACGTCTGCAATATGCGCTACCGCCGCATGACTGGCTATGGATGTGCGAAAGCTGAGACATGCTGCGGGCGCCTGTGGGGGTTGGGGGGAGGCAGGGGATGTGAAGGTGCAGCTTTGTACAGCGAGCAGCGCTGAGGACAGCCCGGTAGGCTTCCGGTGGTGCAGCGCCCGCTTTAAGCGCGCGTGTAGAGGCTGCCGCTAACTTAGGGGTGCTTTGAGGGGTGCGGCTATCTGCTGTAGGGGATGCGAACTCGGTGGTGAGAACGCTGCCAACTGGGCAGAGCTGACGCGCCGGCCGCTTGCGCCTCGAGACCGGGGCTATCTTAGGTTGGCAAACCCACACGAGGCTTGTCGTCGGCAAATGACGCCGGAGAGCACTCTGAGAGGAGCTCGTGTCCCCAGGCCTCAGCGATGCTTGCTCTATTTTTAAGTTCCGTGAAGGCTGACCGGGCGCCGCAATGCTTTTCCCGCCTCAGCGTCAGCATCTCCAGGGAGCTATTTTCGACCTTCGAGTGGTGTGTGAGCCGCCCTTGCAGTCATCCACAACTGCAGCTTGGCCGGGATGGTGCAGGGCGATGTGCTGGTGTTCCCCTCGATGCTGAGGTATCGCGGCGGCGACCTTTCGGCGGCAACTTGCGAGGTGAGCTGTCTCATGACCTCGGTGCGCCATGCCCACGTGACCTGGCCGGGGCCGTGTTGGAGGTCGGGCCAGCTGGAAGGAAGCGCTGCAGGGAGGTGGGTTGAGCGTGCGGAGGAAGGGGAATGGTGGCTTCGGGCAGATGATCGTGAAGGACGCCCTGGTGGAGAAGAGAGACCGAGCCGGGGCCGTGGCTGACACGGACGGCGAGCTTCCCGCGATGAAAGTGGAGACGCTCACAGGGTGCCACACATTCGTCTGCTGCCATACAGCACGCGACGCGCGTTGCGGGGTGAGGACCCCGGGGCAGCGCGCCTCCAACGGCCGTGTGGCACGTCTACGCCCCCCTGCGAGGGCTGGGTTTGTGCTGCGCGCTAGCAATGCTTCAGGTGGCAAAAGTGGGCCTCGGTTCTGTGCTCTCGTGTCCTGAACGTGTCCTCTCGGATGGGCCTTCAGGCTCGAGGCTATCCGCTTCACCGCATGTGCAGGCTGCATACATCGGCACGTGTAGAGGTGTGGAGGTGCTTTTGCAGTCTTCGGGCGATGGTCGCGGTCTCAAGCATCGCTGATCGCCGCGGGCAGTCTGTCGGAGGAGATTGGGGGGAGCTCAGCATGTATTCAGAGTTGGGCGATTCGAATAATGATTGGATTCTCACTTGGGAGGCGAGGGCCGGGTGGCTGCAATCACGGCTTGCAGGTGTGCGGGCCGCCCTTGATCAGCGCATTCAAGGTGCCCGCTGCCTTTTGCCTCGATGGTTAGATTCAGGAAGTTCAGTGTTTGCTGCCACGTGCACCCTGTGTAGAGTTGGTGGCCGCGTGCACCCTGTGAAGATTTCGCTGTCAAGTACACCCTGTCCAGGCTGTTGGGTGCAGCTTATGTAGGGTTTGTATCGAGTATGCTGTCTAGGGTTTGTGGCTTTGCACCACCCTTAGGGCTTGCCGGCGGCTCCGTCCTGTATAGGGAACACAGCCGGTGCGGCCAGAGTTCCCTAAAACCTAAAACCCTACATTTCGCTGCCGCGCCCGGAGTAGGTTTTGTCTGTGAGCCTCCTCTCCTCAACTTTGCAGGTCCGCTGGTGTAGGGTTTGCCGCCGGGCGAGCTCTGCACAGGGTGTGCTGCCACATGCGCCGTGTCTAGGGTTTGCCGGACCAGCCGATGGTTCACCACCGCGTTCACACTACTCAGCATTGTCCTTTGCAGTAAGCCGATCTTGCCGGCCGCTGCCATCATCAAGCCGCGGCGCATTACCCTCACTCCAGGGCAGGGGAGGGCGATACCGCCTGGCCATGCGCACGGACGCTGTGTGAGCAGGATCGATGCCACTGGCGATGATAAGCTTCTTTTGCCTCGACCCTACTGGAGATGAAGGCCTATGTTGTCGCCGATGCCTGACCTGTGCGGGTGCTACTCAGAAAAGGTGAAGCAAGCGTGGCCAGTGCCCTTGAAGGCGTGGAGGGTCCTGGAGGGTGCATTGCCCCTGCTGCAGGCCGCCGCGAAGGAGGAAAAGCTGCCAGCGTGCGTCAGTGTGCGAGGCTGCTCTCACATCGGAGGCCACAAGTACGCTGGGACACTTGTCCTCTTTTCAGGTGATCGGGCGCGCTCTTCCCGGCCCCGGGGGGCGCTTCAAAAGATGTCCTCTGCCCAGGTTCCGGGGCCTTGCTCTCCAGGCCCTCGGGGTGCATTCACGGGATCCCTCCCCTCAGGTTATGGGGCAGGCTGTTCGTGCTTGAGGTGCCTCAGGAGTTGTCTTCCTGTCAGGTGACGGGCCATGCGCTATGCTAACCTTCCGGCAATGTAGAAGGAGGGCTGATAAGGGCCG
>LGRX02021706.1:13784-34498 GCA_001247695.2 Cymbomonas tetramitiformis
GAGGGAGGCACAGGTGGTGGCGCGGCTGTGGAGGGGGCAGCTTGGCATGGACAAGGCCACGCACGTGTACACTGCCAAGGTGACATCATCCTCCTCACTGTGTGTTACACCCTGAAACCTTAAGAAGTCCTCCCCCACCTCGTCCGCAGTACCCCACCCAACTCCTAGATTTCGCTGGCCGCGACGTGAGCACAATTGGTCGGGTCTCTTTGCTGGGGCCACTTGTTCATGCCCGGAACCTATGACCTGCAGAGTGGGCAGGCATCGATGGATGGTGTACCGATGCCGTTAGATCAGCAATGTTCTGTCACAGTGGCATCTTTGCCAGCTTGCTGCTGGTGACGGAGTGTGTGGCTTGGGTCTCAGGCTTGGCAACATTCTCAGCTGGGGCGTGTAGGGGTGCAGAGGGTACCTGCTGCCTGGTGGAATAAGTTCCCGGCACCAGACAGGACTGGAAGGGAGGCAATATCCGATGCGTAATTACTTAATTAATTAACAATGACGAAAGAAGGCGGCAACTTGCAGCACTTGAGAAGGAGGGGGAGGGGGGAGGTGGTTGCGATTTGTAGCACTTGGGAATGCGTAGAGGTGGTGACGATTGGTAGGGCTGAAGAGATGGGGGAGGTGGTGGTTTCTGGCACTGGGCAGTGCCTTCTGGAAGCAGCGGACGCGGAGACCTGCGCTGCATGTGACCATCTTCCCGTGTGCAAAGATGCAAATGTTGGGCGGAGTGAGGTTGAGATTGTGGGTTCAGCGCACGATGCATTAGAGTCGCGCGAGGAGTCCGCTTCATCCAACATTGCAACCGTTGAGCCTCCCATTTTCAGCGAGCCTCAGCCCCCATTCGTACAAGTAACAGCTGAGAACGTACCAGTGAGCGCAGCCACCGCCACAACCAGCCCATCGCCTGCAGCAGGTACTGCCTCACTTTCGCACACGCGATGCTGAAGCCCAACCAGATGCGACACAGGCCTTGTATGGCGTGGCGGAAGCTTGATTGGCTTTGCCTGGGGGAAGCACTCACCTGTCATGTCATCATGTTTCGATACATTTCTTTTTGGCGCAGTTGGCTCCTTACTTATGCAGGCAAGACGCTGGGTTTGGGTTGCTTGTTTTTACAGCAGGCGTGCCGGCAACACCGCAGGCATGCTCTGAGACCGAGCGTACAAATCGTCCTCTCATGTTTTTCTTATCCGTGGCCGTGGCCAGCTTTTCTGTATTTTGCCATGCAGCCTATCAGCTTTTCCACCAATCATAAGTTTGAATTAATGTTTCTCTCTTGAAGAGTGCTTATGAGCTTGTGGTTGGATGACAAATGGCACTTGGAGAGAGGACGAGGGATACCGCTCTGCCAGCTTTTTCGTTGATGCAAAGAACGTTGTGACAGGCATCGGCTCTATGGGTGCATAAGCCTGTGATGGGATACTTCGTATATGAGTATGTATGGCATCGAGAAGGCCGCTTAAATTGATGTGACACTTGCAAGTCCATGAGGCATGCAACTTGTATAATTGCTCAATATCAAGATATGCTCAGGTAGTGCATCAAAAGTATGTGTGAGCCCTACGTTCCTAGCATTGTTTAACACGCGTGGTATAGGCGTGTTAAACTGTATTTTAACACAATTCTTAGCACGCCTTGACGCCCATTAACACGCGTGTAACACGCTGTAACACGCTGTAACACTACTTTAACAAGGGTGTCGAGTGAGCCCTCTAGTGTTACAGACGTGTTAGTGGAATCTATGTAACACGTGTATAACACTGTGTTATATTGATGTTGATGGCATGTTATAGACACGCGTATATGCATGTTATAGTCGTGATGTACGCATGTTGGACACATGTCCCAGACGTGTTGCAGACATGTTATATGTTTGATGAACACATGTTATAAGTATATTGCAAACATGTTATAGGTATGTTAAAGATGTGTTAAAGGTGTATTGCATGACTATTACAGACATGTTGTAGATGTATATGTGCCTTACAAACTTTTAGTAAGGTCGGTGTAGCGTATCGTATTCAAACGTATGTTAAATACATGTTAGAGATGTGTTATAGGACTGTTGCATGCATATTGCATATATGTTACAGGTATGCTGCGGGCATATCGCAGGTATGTTACAGGCAAGTTGCATTCTCATAATAATAACATTAGCAAGGCGGTTCGGATACACGCAATGATGATGTGCGTGTCCAACTCTTTGGGTACACGCAATGATGTCGCGTGTGCCCAACCCTTACTAGTAAGAAAGCACGTTGTGAAAGTGGTGCTTTCGTGCGTTGCAAAATATGCGTATGCTGAGTTCTTCGTGTGACAATCATGCGTGAGGTCAACAAGATCAACGACAACAAGAAAGAAACAAGTCTAGACCAAGGCACTTAATCGGTTTGGGGACAGGTCATCGATCGATTTCAATATATTGCCAAATATGCTCGATCGATAGTGGTTATTGATATTTATGATCGAGCAATAGTGCTTTTCTTGTCTGCTCATCGATCGATACCGATTTTTTCCTACAACAGCTCGATCGATGCCGATTTTTTAACTGTGCACCTCGATCGATTCCGATACCCCTAACTCCTAACCGATACATCGATATGTCGATGGAATCGATTGCTACTTCAAGACAGACCAGGATTATGCTTACAGGGAAGAGGACACAAATTTGACAGTCGCTAAAGACTTGCTAGTTCTTTACATACTTGTTACGCACAAAAGCCACTTACACAAGTTACTTTACTCTGGTCTAATTCATTGCAGCCATGAGAGAATGCTGGATTGTGCCCTCCTTTAGGGACTTTCTGAGGTCACTGTGCATGCCGGTAACCTCGGAGAATGCTCTCTCAACAACAGCGGTGCTTGCAGCGAGGCGCTCCCCAAAACTGTCGGACCATCTTTGACAAGTCGGGGAACTCGTGCGTGTGTACCCTCCACCATTCCTGAGAATCAACATCAGCTCTTGCCACAAGGTAAGCCAAATACCGGTGCAGCTCATCCTCCTCCTCGATTTCATGGGTGCTATCTGGCTGAGCAGGCCAATCCTCGGCCGCATCCTCCGATTCCGCAAGGAAGTCAGCGACAGTGACCACCGGTACACCAGCTCGCACCTTCTGTTTTTTCTCGGGCTCTTTGTTAGGAGCACCCTTCGCGGAAGGTCTCCAATCAGCCTCCCAAGCCTTTCTCGCCCACTTAAGGGCCACTTCCGCATCGAGCTTCCCTGAGCGACAGAAGCACAAATATTGTGCAAACGGCTTTTTTAACTCTGTTAAAAATATACAACGTATGATGTATATATATATATATATATTGTATGAGAATAGCCGCAACAAGCTATACATTTTTGTTATAACAAACCATACAGTGCTGAAGCGTGTGGCACCCGCACCTCGCATCCACCGCCCGGCGTATTTAAACATGAAGGTTTTGTAGCGAGGATCAAGTAAGCGGTCGTCGACAGCGAACCAGCCAAAGAGCGATCTTCGAATGAAGGAGGTCGGGCCACTCTGCGGATACCTACAACGAGAAACGGCCGTTATTCTCACAATCACAATATTCTCATATCATACGTAATATGCATAATAGCATAACATGGCTCAGCTAAAATCAATACAAAATACAAAGCAAGTTCGAAGGAAGGTAACCCACCTGCGGCATGAAAGTTTCTAAAGTTGGAGTACCCTTGCGGAGTACATCCGGCGGATGGGGGGGTACTTACGATTGAAAACTTCAGGCCCTGAATATCTTGGCCCTGAACTTTTTTTTTAGGGCCTGAACTTGATTTCCAGGGCCTGAACTTCATTTTCAGGGCCTGAACTTCATTTTCGGGACCTGAACTTGTTTTTATTATACACCCAAGAAAAAACCTCGTCGTTTATATATGTTTTCCACAAAAGTTCAGGGCCTGAATTTTGGAATTTACACTCTTAACAAGAGGCCTGAAGTTTTTATTCAGGGCCTGAACTTTTTATTCACTCTTCGTGTTATATAAAGTTTAGAATTGTATTCTGATGTCGCCATCTAACACCCTGGAAATTAAGTTCAGGGCCTGAACTTTTACTCTATTCCAAGCCCTGAAAATTTCTTCAGGCCCTGTACTTTTTATTTGGGCCCTGAACTTTCATTTTCAGGCCCTGAAATGTCATTTTCACGCCCTGAACTTTCATTTCAGGCCCTGAAATGGCATTTTCAGGGCCTAAACTTTCATTTCAGGGCCTGAACTTTTATTTTAGGCCCTGAACTTTCATTTTCAGAGCCTGAAATGACATTTCGGGGCCTGAAATGACATTTTCAGGCTCTGAAAATTCATTTCAGGCCCTTAAATATCATTTTCAGGCTCTGAAAATTCATTCCAGGCCTGAAAATACCTTTCCGGCCCTGAAAAGTCATTTTCAGGGCCTGAAAATGCCTTTCCGGCCCTGAAAAGTCATTTTCAGGGCCTGAAAATGCCTTTCCGGCCCTGAAAAGTCATTTTCAGGGCCTGAAGATACCTTTCCGGCCCTGAAATATCATTTTCAGGCCCTGAAAATACCTTTCCGGCCCTGAAAAGTCATTTTCAGGGCCTGAAAAAGTCATATTTCACTATCAATACGTCAAACCACGTCCACAACGCCACCCACGCTCAACCCTAATGCAAACCCCACTCAACTCAGAGACAATGACCAGAATCGCGACAGCTGTCACAACTCCGAACACGACCCAAGAGGGGGTCACTGGGAGGTGCCCACAAGTCCCCGATCCCCGACAAAGCCAGCACGTTAGCCCGCAAACATGCTGTTACGCTGCCCTGACAACCGACACCATGAGATCACCGTACAGGGGGGCGCTGACGACCGAAGGAGAACCCCGCTCACATCGCAGCCACAGCCACGTCACTGTCACCCGTCCGCTATGCGCCTCTCCAGCTTACATTCAAGTTTGCAGATCGCCAAAACAGTTCGCAATCAGTCATCCGAGACTCACGTCACATTTATACCGTGACGACGATCACCACAAATCTACACCAGCATCGCCGCGACGCGCGACCACTTCGAGCCGCTCGAGCATCGCAGAGCGACAAACATGACGTCGCAAATCCGCTTCGCAATGTGACAAAGCCTGACGAGCTTCTGACGTCGCATGACACGACAACGCGAACGCAATCGCGTGTAGAAGCCAAACGCCACTGTCACAAGTAACCAATAGTCACAGAGCATCCGAAACGACAATGCCCTTCACAGACTTCCACTGTGCTCGCTCGAGTATTTAGCTAGCTTCTGCTTTCACAAAGGCATCCGAACCTTTCAAAACCATTCTGCCATACAGTGATATTTCCTTCCAGACGCTCGGTATTAACTATGATATATAGTTGTATATACTGTGAATCTGCAGGAATCTTTGTCACTTGCAGTTTGTAAGAGTCTGGTTTGGATCCTCAGAGTGTCCGCACGCCACTCTGAGCTATAGACGCCGAAGTCGTGCCCGCGCGCTTGTTTCACTTGTGAATTGCCCGCGGTGTTGCTTGTTTGTTTGCTTGTTTTACATTTCGCCGCCTGAATGTGAATTCGAACTCCAGAAACGCGAATAGGAACGCGCGCTCACGAAGTGGATCCACGCAGAAAGCGCGTCTGCGCTTATTATGTTTTCCGTTGCGCATTCACAAACGGGCACGTTACCTTCCGCGAACGTGGAGATCCTTGACAGACCTAAGACCGTTTACGAATAGGAAATGTGTCTTAGAAACGTTGTAGATTGACATTATTCCTTGTGAATGCGCAACGCCGAAACCACTCGAAGCTGTGTTGGCTCTAAAATCCACAGCGCAGGAGTCAACCAGCAGCGAGTGCGCTAGGCAGTGTGCGCGTTCATGCGCGATAGTTTCCGGATGCACAAGCCGAATGTGATTCAAATTCACTTGATGAATTCGCACAGCGCATGCCTTCCCCGTTCCGAGCGGGCAAGCTGGCGTGTGAGGCAACGCGTAGGAATTCGCGGCCATATTTGCGCTGACACGGGACGTCGAAACGTGGCCAATGCCTTTTGCTGAAAAGGTTGCTAAACGTTTTCCCCCACGTTTGCTTTTGCACTTTCCATTGTGAATTTAACTCGCGCAGATCTCTTTGAATCCCCACACGAACTCGAGTGGCTCGCCATGGGAATTCACTGCCGACGGTGCGCTGACGTGAAGCCCACAACCTGACCCATGCCTTTTTGGTGAAGTGTTTGCCCCCAGCACGTTTTTCACGCAATTTCTACCATAGGTCTTACTATGAATTCAGACCTGCCCGCTTGGGAAGCACGCACTAGGTCTCGTGGCAGGTCGTGACAATTCACAGCCAGAGTCGCTCGTGCCGGGGCTCGGGCGCACGGCGCGCGGGCCGCCGTGAGTTTCCAATTTGAGAGTGTTGTTTATGTTTTTCTGGAAGGATAGCTCGTAACTGAGATATCCGACCTCTCCACTATATTTAAAAATTTCCTCGCCTCAAACAGCACACAGCTACGCACTATCAATACGTCAAACCACGTCCACAACGCCACCCACGCTCAACCCTAATGCAAACCCCACTCAACTCAGAGACAATGACCAGAATCGCGACAAGGGTGGGTATTTCCCGAACTGCATAAAATGCTCGAAGATCGATATAATGGTTAGACACCGAACGTATAGTGACCATGTCACAATAAGTTTAGGGTTCGGGGGGTATGCCACTCGGCTGCCATAGTTCGGCCTAGGGTTTACAGGCGTCGATCGGGCTACTGGGGCTGAGACAAAACCCATATCGAACTAAAGCCTAGACACCTAATCTAGCACCCAATACCTACCATCTAACATCTAGCAATTATATATCCCCATGACACGCCGCATATGATCCCACGCCGCGCGGCACCATCAAGGCTAAAAATCAGACGAATCGGACGAATCAGAAAAATCGTATCCCAGATCCCATTCATCAAATATGATTATGATCCTATTGACAACCTTGCTCCCGGGCACCTCCGATTCCACTGCACACTCCGCGGGTTTAGGGGACACTTCAGCGATGTGCCATACGTCGATGCGCGACCGTAAGCCTTTCACGCGGGGCACGGTCACTTGACCTAAAGAGCTCACCTTGATGGGCTATCTTCCACAAAACTTTGGCAAAGTTCTTGGTACGATGTGAGCGAGTGAACCACAAGAAACTAACCGCCCCTCCAAAAAGGTTTTCAAGAATGTGTGGGCACCACACCAACACGTCGGGAAAGATGTATTTTTTAACAACTGATCCAGAACCGTGAAGCGTGAACACCGACCCTCGTAGGATGATCGCCACTGCACTGCATCCTACTACGGTGACGGAAGATGATAAAGCCTTACTGCTGGAATAGTCACACCGCCTGATTATGTGACTCTTCCCGTAGTAGTGTTTGTGACTGTCACCCGAACCAGAACCCTAACTGTTTACTGTATGCCCATATAACGGGTTAACTTATCAACTTTATTACATTCTGAGAAAACTACCACTGAGTGAATATATCCCGGGTCTTAGGGGTATATCCAACAGGTTTGGACCCACGCACTCTTTATTTAGACACTGCGAATTTTAGCCATGCCTGGCTAAACAGCGACGCTTGAGATGGAGTGAGGGGCTCCACTAGAGGCGCGGCGGAGCGGTATGGCCTAGCTGATGTCTGGTTGATTGGATTTACGGGACGCTTGTGCACGAGGCGGACTTCATTTTCCTCACTACGCGTTGGTTGACGTTGGAAACTTTGGTCGGATCCGACACCACTTTCCTTGGCCGCGTCACTCTGCATCCACATGCACGTGGGGAGATTTTTACGGGCCACAGTTTTCCCTTGCTTTCCTCGACAACCGCATTACGTCTTTTGGCCGCCGCTCCTTCCGCACCTCGTCCCATTTTCCCTCACTTCGTCTCTACAGTCTCTTTTATCATGGTTGCGACTAGAATGACTTCGAGAGTTCGAGTATGGCGTCACGCCGACGTTCTCTAGCGACGATTTTCGACTCGGCTGCCGCCCGTAATTCGGTGACGCCGGCTACGCCGGCACCTGCTGGTGCTCCGGCTGCGAACTCCGCTCAGGCAGTTTTCCTGGCGGGGGTTCGCTCATTGACCCGTGAGCGCTTCGACGAGGGCGTAGCGAAGCACGTCATCCGAAAATGTTTCCGTGAGAAGCATGAACGATTCACCGGCACTGAGTCCAACGCGCAGGTGCTCCTCGCGAAGCTGGTGCCTGCCCTCCAGGAGGCATTCGAGGCGCAGGACGTTTTATTTGCGCCGCTTTTCGACTTGGAGGACTCCACGTTGGCCGTCCGCTCCGCCACGAGGCCAACAAATTGCTATTTTCAACTCTCGAGCTCATCGTGTGTCCCGCCTCTCCGGCGGGGGACTGGCTCGAGGCGTCGGCCGCGTTGCACCCGCTGGATGGCAAGCGGGTCTTGCTGGAGTTCGCACGTCGTCTGCTGGACTCCGGTGCACCCTTTCAGGGTACATCGGACCTCCTTGGCGTTCGCTTCAAGGCCCACACCGACCCGTCGGAGTCCGTCACGGACTTCAACGCGGCCTTGCGGTCCGCGAGGAGGAGGAACACGCTGGACGATGACGAGGTGAAGAAGCTCTTTATTACGGCGCTGGATCCTGCGTTCTACGCGCCGGTGGTGTCACGGCTGTTCACGCACCAGCAGCGGGCGGCCGTCGACCTCTTGACCATGCAGCAATGGGCGATCGAGTGCTACGCCCGACACGTCCAGGCCGGTACGCACACTGCCACACGTACCCTGTCCGCAGCGGCCGTGACCACCGACGGGGACAGCTCGCAGCTATCCGACCTCACGGCCATCATCCTCGACGTGAAGCGGCAGATGAAGATCTTGACGGACAAGGTCAGCGGCAAGGGGTCGTTTACCCCGCGGGCGGACAAGAACAAGATCGGCAACGGGGGAGGCGGCTCCGGTTTACGGTTTGCAGCTGGTGACCTCCCGGCTGGAGGTAACTGGTCGCAGTCGCTTGGGAAGAAGCGCGTTGCCTTTCACAAAGGCAGCGGCGACTTCGTCCCATTTTGCGGGAATTATACATGCAAAAAGGACGACGCGCGCCACTGGCACCGCGACTGTCCAAATGGCGGCAAGCACGGCCGTGGGTGGGGGAAGCTTCCACAACTTCTCCCTCGGCGACAGCGAGAACGACTTACTGGCGGAGCAGTTCCAGGCGGCGATGGACGAGCACGACGGCGAGAGATTCGACGCGCTCTGCCTTCTGGCGGGGGGCAAGCCGGATGCTCGACGGCGTTTCGGCGTGTGCCTTCGGGCTCGAGCCGGAGCGGGGAGATGGTGCGTTGCGCAGGACTTCCTGCCCTACTGCCAGCCTGTCACCCACATGGGGGGCTTCGCAGTAGGTGGTGTGGCAAGCGGGATTTCGGCTGCCGCTTGCACGCATGTCCGCGAGGTCGCACCGCCGGCACCACCGCCGGCGGCAATCACGCATGTCTACCCTGACGAGTCGGATGCGTCCGTCGACGGTTTTGTGCTGCCGGTGGACCCCATGCACGCACACGAGCCCGACCTCTGCTTTGCAGACAAGATCGCGCAGATGGGTGGGCTTTCGATCACAGCTGAGGGCAAGGACTTGGCAATGCGGTACATGCACTCCGAGTCGGAGACCGACTCTTACGACAGCGATGTGGACGAGTCTACTACTGGGTGTGACCCAGCTGACATTGAGGAATGAGGATGCGGTTCGGCAGCCTCCAACACCTCGTCAGGGATGCGGTACACCGCCTTGGGGGTTTGGCCGCTCTTCGGCAATTGTTGTGATGGTGTGTGCACTCTTTTGTGTTTGCGCCACCGCGGCGCCACTCTCCGCTGCGGCTCTTGGCGGGGCATGCGCACCGGGCGGCACCGGCCTGGAGGTTGGTGGTGCTGCTGAGGCAACCACGAGCACGTCTCCATTAACATTTACGACTTTGACATGCTGCGAAGCCGGCTTGGGCGCTGCGGCACCGGCTGCTATTCCACCGCGCCGGCACGGCCGGCACCATGCTCGGCAGGGGCTTCATAATGCGAACATTGGGCTTTATGTCCCGGTACACCCGCCCCCTCCACCGCTGCTATGGAATGCTCCACCGTCACCGGATTATTCACCGGGACCTACTACAGACGAGGAGGAGGGGGAAGGTCCCTCACACGGCGATCGAGACTTTTCAGATTTCTTCTGTGACTCCACGAATGATTCAATCACGGCATCGGCAACTTCAATTTACGGCACTATGACTGTGTTGCGGGCTGGCACGGCAATGCAACCGCCAACTAGTGGCTAGGAAGTGCATCATCGGCCGCTCCTACACAGTGAATTTGACCGTAGCTATATGTGCAGAGGGGTCCGTTGACGGACCGGTTTCGGATTTTCAACTCTTGACTGGGAACAACCCTGCCAGAAAGGACAGGCCTTCCCCTAGAACTCAGTTTCCACCGCTCTAGATGGTGTTTGTTCAAGGGTTACAACTTCGGCTGCCCGGTCACCACACTAGGTGGTGTGCTGGAATAGTCACGCCGCCTGATTATGTGACTCTTCCCGTAGTAGTGTGTGTGACTGTCACCCGAACCAGAACCCTAACTGTTTATGCCCATATGGAACGGGTTAACTTATCAACTTTATTACATTTCTGAGAAAACTACCACTGAGTGAATATATCCCGGGTCTTAGGGGCATATCCAACACTTACAAGCAAATGGAATCCTGCAAGCATTCTTTGAATAAAATATCACTCAATTTAGTGCTCTCCCCGAGGGGGTCAAGGGGAGCTGGTCAAG
This sequence comes from Cymbomonas tetramitiformis, assembly GCA_001247695.2. Taxonomy (NCBI): domain Eukaryota; kingdom Viridiplantae; phylum Chlorophyta; class Pyramimonadophyceae; order Pyramimonadales; family Pyramimonadaceae; genus Cymbomonas; species Cymbomonas tetramitiformis. Next base: position 24,577 of record LGRX02021706.1, read on the forward strand.
GGGTGGAGGATGGGGGTCCCAATACCACCTCCGCCCCCTTCAGACCGACCCCCGCTCCCCTTCCTAGGTTTAGGTTTAGGGCTTCCTTACTTTAGGGGGAGGAAATCCTTACGATCGACATTACGATCGTCGAAAAGCAAAACCCGTGCATGCCAAAATCGATCTTTCATAAAAAAGAAAATATATGATTCACGGTATTTTTTTTCAGAGGCTTTCATTCGATTGGGTGCTGTGACTCTTTCAGGTGCTTTCAAGGCCCTTCAACTCAAGGCTACAGTGAAAAGTACACACGTTGCCGTTTCGCTCTCTCCAGAAGTGGTCCTAATATGAATTGCTCCTCTTTCGGTGGTAATGCGTTGAAAATCGGTCGTGAACCTGTGATACCGATTTGAGCAGCCGCTTAACGTTCCGCTGTTGCATTGGTTTGGAATAGGGACAGCGCGCTTCGGCATGCTTGCACTCGCTGCTCTTTCTGGACCAAGCGAACCCTGCTACAAAATGCTGAGTGGCAGTAAGCTGACCAGCTCTTCTCGCGCGATCTGGTTCTGCACGCTGATCCATGCAGGCTTATCACAAACATACCCTGGCGTTAACAACGCCGTGCGCAACGTCTCGGCCTCCCCGCCCTATCTGGCATGTGGCGAAGGGGCGTTGTTGGACGTTTCTCGCACGTGCTGCTACTGTCCACTCGGCCTGCGCCAAATTCCCTTAAAGCCGCGTGTGGAGAGTGGCTTTAAGTGTGAGGTGTGTCGCGCGGGCACTTTCAACGACGTCGGCTGTGGCGATTGCTGTTCAAACACGACGGCGCGGGCGTACGAGTGCACCCCTTGCGAGGCAGGCTACTTCAGCCACCAGGTCGGTGCAACGTCAGCGAAAACATGCGTCCCTTGCGGGTCGAAAGAGTATACAGACGTTCGGGGAAGCACGGGGTGCTCCCTGTGTCCTTCCAACTCGGCGCCCTATCGCTACGGCACCTCATGCCAGTGCAGCGCAGGTGGAGGATTCTCTTGCCTCTTGCTCTCTTCCCAAATCACAAGCTCCTCTCTCCATGACTCGGGATAATAAAGTATGTGCCAGGCGCGGAGTTTCCCTTGTTGCGGTGGTGGTGAAAGCAGTAACAAGAGCACTATGTAGCGCCAGCTAGTTTGCGATTCCCCTTGTTGTGGCGTCCGAGATTTTCAAGTACCGCTGGATACCGCAAGCAGTTCTGGCGAACCGTTCTATTTGGCTTTGCGCACTATCGTAGGGACGCACCGGCCTGCCTTCGAGGTCCCTGAAAAGTCTTGCCCTCTTAGTGCTGCCTCGGAAGCTACGTTGCGTTGAGAGTAAACACTCATGGTGTTCCGTTTCTGGCGGCGGGTCGGGCAGGTACATACGCCTACTATACCGACCTTGATGAATACGTGGCAGGGCAGGAGGGTCGCACCGCGAGCAAGGTGTGCAGGGAGTGCCCGGAAGGCGGCGTGTGCCCAGGCAATGACCTCATCGTGGGGATGGCGGGTTTCTGGCGCCCGCATGTCAACGCCACGACGTTCTACCCCTGTCGCGCAGGCGTGTGCCATGCGGAGCATGCTAACCCGTACGCAGTAAGCGTTGTGGCGGAGCTGCGCACCGCTTGCGCTGAGGGCCATAACACGTCGACTCCGATGTGCGGTGTGTGTTTCTCGGAAGAGAAAGAGGAGGTGTACTTCCAGGTGACGATCTGCTGCAACTCACATGCCTTCCACCTCGCATGCCCCTGCACCGATGCTTACCGTGCCGTGGCAAGTACACATTGCAGGGCCTATGGGGGAGGCCGGCAGAATCCTAGAGGAAGCCTATTATGTTGAATAGCTTGATGGATGGCTGCGCGTGCGCAGAGCGACAGTGTGCCATGCACACATCAAAACTTGGCTGGCTGCTTCTCATTGATTCGGTGGTGCGGCGTCCGTGCGGCGTCCGCGGGAGCTTCTGATACTTTCCTCGGCTTCGGAGAGAGCTTGCGTTGAGCATATTTGCACTGTATTCCCGAGTGCCTCCTATACATTTGCATGTCATATGGACCTCTTTTGCCCCGCCGGCTCGAACGAGAGCCTGCTGCAGATCTAACTAAGCGCGGCTGTTTTCCTCGCTCACCGGTTGGATCATCTGCAGGGCCCAATGGGGTGTGAACGATGCAGCCGTATCGCCCCGAGCAGCTGGATCCGTGGCCTTGTCCTCACCTTGCTGGTGGTGGCAGCACTTCTCTCATTGTACGCCACCGTGCTGTGGCCGCTTGGTCATGGAGGTGAGAGGAGGCTCCTGGAGGCTCTGGCGGTGCGCCTCCTCCCGCGGGAATGGTTCAAGCGCACCGCCACCGAGGACCACCTGGGAGCACTTCATCAGGCGCGCATTGAGCACCTCTCACCAACACCCGCTCCCTCCCATTCCCTGTGCTCTATAGCCCGCATCCTGCCCCATGCAAAATCTACACTAACCCGTGTCCGGAACTTTTCCCCCACCATCCTATCCCAAACCCCAATCCCTACGCCCAACAAGTTGCACCCTCCACCCCTCATGCCACACCCCACACTGCATACTTCATAACTCACACCCGATGCCCTACACCAGTCCACACCACGCTCCGTTTACACACCCTGCATTCCGCACCCTGTTACCCCGCACGCTATGCTTACACACTCCCAGACTCTGCACTTGTTACTCCGCACGTCATGCTTACTCACTCTGCATTCGGATCCTGTTACCCCTGCACGCCATGTTACACACCCCGTATTCCGCACCCCCGTTACTCCCCGCACGTCATGCTTACACACCCCCAGAGGCACCCGCACTGCTACTCCCGCACGCCATGCTTACACACACCCTGTTACCCCGCACGTCATGCTTTTACACACCCTGCATTCTTGACCCTGTTACCCCACACGTCATAAACACCCTGCACTCCGCACCCCACCCGCACGTCTATGCAAGCACACACCCTCGCATTCCGTGACTGTTACCCTTACAGACGTTATGCTAACACACCCTGCATTCCGCACCCTGTTACCCCGCACGTCATGCTTACACACCCTGCATTCCGCACCGCAGATATCAACGCAGATATCAACGCTTTCTCAGACTCGTGTTCGACGCTTTCTCAGCCTCGTGTTCGGCGCTTTCTCAGCCTCGTGTTCGACGCTTTCTCAGACTCGTGTTCGCACTTTCTGTCCCGTGGTTCGGCGCTTTCTCAGCGTCGTGTTCGACGCTTTCTCAGACTCGTATTCGACGTGGGTGAGCAGGAGGGCAGCGCCTCGACGGGGCTCGCAGCTCCGCTGGGCTCTGACGTCATCGGCACTGCGGGCCCCTCGGGCTCCGTGGGGATTCTCAAATTGCTGGTGACCTCCACCCAGATTGTTGCCGCGCTCGCAGCCACCCTCAACGTGGGTTGCACCTCAGCCCTGCACCTCAGCCTCATGTACTGGCATGATCGCCATTGTCGGCCACGACCTCGGTTGCAAAAATGATGGCATGGCCTTATGATACCACAACCTTCGTTAGACCGCAGTTGTGTCATCAGCCATCACGGTCTCTCGAGTGGCAACGCCACTCCTGCAACGTCAGGGGCGGCGGCATGAGGCAGTGAATCCTGCTCAAGTTTATCAGCCGTTTATAGACCTGTCTCTGCTGAAAAAGAAAAAAAAGAAAAAACCACGCCCGTTGGGCGTATGAGTAAATTAATTTCCCCGGCCCTACTCTGGGCCGGACCGCCACAAGTGGCGGCCTTAATGGGACAATTTATACCGGGTGGTTCTTATCTTTTTCCTCATCTTGCTTTTCCTGTCTGAGTCTTCTGTATAGCTGGTATGTGCTGTGTGCATAGCTTACTGTCAGGTTATGTATTCTTTGTAGTGCCTGTGTGGCCTCTTTTCTGTTGAGCCCAAGTTGCTCGAGTATGTCTTGGTTGTGTTTGTACACCGTGCCTGTCCTGCCCACTGCAAACACATGAAGTTTGGCACGGAATCCGTGTCTGCGTAACAGTTGTAGCAGTGGTCCGTATTTCGTGTATTTTTCCAGGAGTTTAGGTCCCCATTTTTCGTCATCGGTGTGGGCCACCTCTATGAGGTGTAGGTTTTTGACTTTTGCTGGTGCTTCTTTTTGTGTACATTCCCATTCGTCCTCCATGTCTTCTAGGCCCTCTATCATGACTATGTCTACAAAGCTTGGTATTGTGTCGGGCCCATCGTTTCTGCTTGGATTGTCCTTCCCGTCGTGTCTGCATTGCCCTCTGGTGAGTATGTAATTTGGGAGTACCCTTGGCTTAACCCCTGGGTCCCTCTTTTTTCCGGTGTAGGCGAGTACTTTGCATCCCCCTTTTCTATGGTGGTCGAGTATGAGTTTTAGCTCGTCTGCGTGGGCGTCTGCCCTGTCCGAGAACATCCCTCGCATTTGTGGGTTGTTGCATCCTCCTAGGGCGTGTCCTACTCTCATGAGGAAGCCCTTTGCGTAGTCCACCCCTTTGTGTCCGCATCCTTCCAGGGTGCACTTTCCGCCTCCTCCGGCTGAGTTTTTCGCCGTCTCATAGTCTTGTGCTGGCAGTATTCTCAGTCTGCATTTGAGTACCGTTTTTCGTGCCGCAAATGTGGCTCGTTTCCAGAAGCCGTTCGCTATTATGTGTAGTGGCGTGTCTCCTTTGAGGTGCTTCATTGTTTCGTTTAGCCAGCTCTCGGTGGCCCTGCCCTCTTGAACCGGGGGGGCGTTCCTCTTTTCCGTTCTGTGTGTCATGTCGTGTTTTCTTTGTTTCCATCTTGTCCTGGGCATCGGGTCCTCCATCATTGCATGTACTCTAGACTCCTCCGTGACACGGTCGTGGTGAGCTTGCTTTTCGTTTGTCGACTTCCCTTGTGGCTCTTCCCGCTGCTCAATGAGTTCATTGAGCATGTCAAAAATTCCCTCGTCATTGTGTTCCTCTTGGGTCATTTCTAGTCTCTCCGCGAGCTCGTTGAGTTCCTTAAATATTTCTTCCCCTTCAGAGGGTGGGGGTGGTGTTTCTGCGGGTTCGGGGTCGTTTCCTCGGGTGGGGTCCATTCTGCCCTCTGTTTCCCGTTGTTCTTGGTGCTCCTGCACCTCTCGCAAGAGGAGCATCTCCTCTTCCTCCCTCTGTCCCATCATGGCCTTTATTTGCCTGTCTTCTTCGTCTCGGGTCTGGTCGGCTTGTTGCTGCTGGTTGGGTACCGGGTCCCGTATTATCGCTTGTTCCTCTTCAGTTTGTTGCGCTTGGTCATGGTGCGCCTCCCATCTGAAATTGCGCGCAGTTTTCAGTTGGTGGGTCCAGGTTGTGGGTTCTCCCTGGAGTGCAGTCATTTTTGTTGAGAGTCTGCTGTTTCCTTGGGCTTGTCGTTCACGAAGAAGTGTAGTTACGTATTTTTGTACCGCGAGCTTTCCCTTTAGCTCCCTGCTGTTCGAGTCTTCGTCTGGTACCATGGGTTTGACTTTTATTGTCTCATTATTGTCCCACGCTTCCGTGAGGGTTCCCGTAGTACAGGCTTGTTTGGCTGCCTCGTCGGCCTTTTCGTTCCCCACAATTCCCGTGTGTGCCTTGACTTTCAGCAGTGAGACCGCGTGCCCCGCTGCTACTAATGCCTCAATGTTGACTAGTATGGCATACAGGAGGTCCCTTTGTTGGTGGTGTTCCATGTTGTGAGGTTTCGTTCTCATGCTCTCCAGCTGTCTTATGGAGTTGGCACTGTCCGTGCAAATGGTGAGCCTGTCGCCACTTGGTGGTGGCGGGAGCGTCACCGCTTTTTGTATGGCGAGAAGTTCGGCTCTGTTCACCTCCTGGTCCTCGCCTTCCCATCGAATCATGTGGGCCCTCCCCTTCCCCGGACCTGGGGTCCCATACCGCGGCTCCTGAGGCCCATTCTTTGCCTCCTTCTTCTGTTTCTATCTCTCTTTTGCTTCCATCCGTGTAAAGGTACGAGGTTGCCTCGTGATCCCTTTGAGGGGAGGGGTACGTCAATTGCGCTGGTGTGTCCCTCGGGGCTCGGTTCCTGGGGTCCTCTGTTCGGTCTCTTGTCAGTTCCCATCTCCTTCCTTGGACCCCCGGTTCGTGTTCGGGCCAGAAGTCAGTGGGGTATCTGACAACTTTTGACTTTGCTACTGTGTCCCATATCGTTTGGGCGTCATTCTGTCTTGTAAGCCTGGTGTGCAAAGTGTTCGCTTCCACCACCTGTTGCACGGTGGGGGGGTGTATGTTCCATTTACCTCCCAGGCTTCCGGGGAGGAGTTCCCATTTGGCTAGTCCTTCTTCCACGTGGAGGTGGCTGTCCTCCCACCAAGTTTCCACTTCCTCTTGTACGTTGCAGCACTGGGGGCAGAGGTCGTTCCGCAAGTGTGGCCCTGTGTTGCACATTCTTCCCATTGCATTTGTCATGTCCTTCGTCTTAATTTCCGGGAGTTCGTATCGCTGCCACGGTCTTGTGTCAACCACACAGTCCACACTTGGGGTGCGTCCTGCTTGGTTTGGTTCGTTCGCGTCGTGTAGGTTTGCCTCCCTTACCGGCTGTTTGACGGCTGAGGTGGTGCGCACCTTGCTCTGCGGGCAGGTTGTGAGTGCCCTCCTTATGCAGTCTGCGGCAGTGTCCGGGTCCCCGCAGTGTGCCTGCCATCCCGCCTTGTTGGCAACTATCAGCACTCTGAGGTTCCAGTTGCATTGTTTCGCTTGCTGGTGGGTGGCACCCATCCAGTGGTCAGGGGGTAGAAACGTGAATTTGCCTTGTGGTATTTCAAATAGTTCGTGTATTAGGTGCCCTGCGTGTGCGTTGTATAGTTTCCTGTATGGGGTTTTTTCATACGTTGGGTATACTCCGACCCCGAACACCGGCTCTTGTGTGGTGGTGGCCGCAACGGCAAAGTCCAGTGCCTTTTTGAGGTCCTGTGGCGTGTATTCTGGGTTGAACTGGTAGGCCCCCAATTTCATCCAGTTTGCCGTCCAGGCTGAGCCTCTGGCCCCGAACACCTTGTCTCTGTCATACTTGGCGTAGTACGTCGTGGTGTGGTGGTGAACATTGAGGGTTGAGGCAAATAGTTCGGTGGTAATTCCGAATGCCTGTTGTAATGCTCTTTGCATCTGGGCAGGGAATGTCCAATGGTTTTGCAAGTTCTTTTTTCGTTCCTCCTTTTCTTCTTTGCTTGAGTACCTAATGAGGAGGTGCCCTATTTCCTCCTCGAACGTGGAGACCTGTATTTTATGGTCTTCCCACATTTCAGTGCGTAGTGTGCGCTGGTGCGGGGTTTGGTGGTCTGTGGTGCCCACTGCCTGGGTGTATCTTTCATGTAGCCTGAGGAGCTTTTCTTTCGTGAGGGTGCCTATGTACTTCCCATTCCTGTTGGTAGCTGTGGGCGAGTTCCCCCTCTAGCCGTAGCTGGCAGTGGTGCTCTCTGTTGTCCACAATGTCCTGTTCTGGGTTGGTTTCTGTCGGGTCCAGTGTTAGGTTTCCTGCATGTAGTGTGGGCCAGGCCTGTCCCAGGTGCGGCCTTCCGGCCAGTATTTCCTTGAGGCCTGTGGGGTGAGTCACCTGGGAGCCCCTTGTTCGCAGTCTTCTATTCAGGGTTGGGAAGGTGGTCGCGCTTTGGCCCCTTCTTTTGGCTAGTTTTAGGTAGTCTGTTATGGTTTCCCTTGTACTCCATGAGTAGGAGTCATCCCCCTCTGGGTGCCTCCACTGGGTTCTGTATTGCTTCACTAGGGAGTGGGGGTCCGTTGGGTCTACGAGTAGGGTCCTCATTGCCACAATTTCTTTCGGCTTGTCTATCGTTCGGCCTTTCTCAAAGCCGGTTTCGAGTTTTTCAGCCATGGGGTCTATTTCATCTATCCATTTAGTTTGTGAGCGTGTGTGGAGGGGCTGAGGTTCCTCCTCTTCCTCCATCGGCACCGGGCCGGTAGTCTCCGTTTCGTTAATCCTTGTGAGCGGGTGCAGGGAGAGTTGCCTGTGAATCTCTTCCCTGGGGACCAGCCTCGCCTCCCATTCCGTCATTTTGGCTCTCAGCTGCTCCGAGTTGAGGCGCGGGAGGTTGGTTCGTATTGCGTGGGGGTCCAGTGGCCCTTCACTGGGCATGCTCCTGTATTGTTGCTTCAGCCTTCGGTTTGTAAGACTGTCATAAAAGTCCCCAGGCTTCGTTACGTCCCTCGGCTGGGCTTCACACAGGTATGGGTATAGGTGCGCCAGGCCTTTTGCTATGGCACTGCGGTCTGTGTTGAGGGTTGCATCTGTGCATTGTTCCCTGACGTTCACCTGGCTAATTGCATGTTGGCCATCTCGTGTAGTAAGGAGCGCTAGGTCTGGGAAGTGCGTAAAAAGTTTGAGGCATGTTGTGAAATTTATCGCAGTTGGCGTGTCCCTGGGTAGTGTGAGCTTGGCGGTTTGGTCTGTGCACATCGCCTGCCAGTCTGGGGGCGCCGGTATGTCCCCATCCATTATTTTGCCTGCTTTCGTTTTCCTTGTTGTTCCCTCCATCTCTTTGTTGGACTTTCTTCTGGTCGCCCCTTTTAGCTGTTCCATTATCTTTGGTGGTGGGGTCTGGAGTTGTCTGAGCATTCCCTCCGTCCCCTGGGGCGTAATGTTGTATCTGAGTAGGGCATTGAGTTTTCTTAGTGTGTTGTGTTTTGTGTGGTGCCCCCCCCAGAGTTTGTCGAGGTCTGTGCAATTCCTGCGTGTGGTGCTGTGGTATTCTACCAGTCCCCTGGTGGACCTGCTGACGTGGGACATTCTGAGTCTCGACTTTAGGTTTATTTGCCTCCACGCCGGGCCCCGTACCGCTCCTCTGTCCTCTTCGCTGTGCATGGCCTCTAGCAGTCCGCTCCAAATCGACTGGGCGTAGACTGCTTGGAGTGGCACCATGCCCAGGCCGAACTTTTGTTTTTCCTGTGTGGTGAAAATGTTTGGTGTCCCGTTGCGGGGTAGACCTTGTATGTTTTTTGTGGCCCCCCCTATTATTTTGTTGAAGTCGTCTATTTCGCCCGCTGTGTATAGCCCTAGGTGCAATCCATATCTGAATTTCCCTAGTATTGCGGAGTGGAGGGAGTATTCCTTTTGGTCCGGCGTTAGTGGGGAGCGTAGTAGAGCTTGTATTCTGTGGTTCATCTCTTCCTTAGCGGCCTCTTTCTCTTTGTCCCACCTGCCTGTGAATGCCAGTAGTACTCCCAGGTATTTGTATGTGTCATCTGGCTTGAGTATCTTGAAGTGGCTTCGCCTGCCGTCCACTCCCAGCATTCTGAGGTCTTTATGGAGTTGTTCGGGTATGGAGACCCCATTTTTTATGCCGGTTATGGCTGACTTGGTGAGGTTAATTTTGAGTTCACTCCACTGTGAGAATGCCTGTAGTTTGTGTAGCTGAGCTCTCATGTGGAAAATCGTGGGGCATAGTATGAGTAGGTCGTCGACGAACGCCCCTGCTGTTGTCCTGAGGGGGCCCAGCCTTTCCTGTTCTGCTGAGTACTTGTGTTGGTACCCATGCTCTCCAACCTCTAGCCATCTTAACAACGGTTCCTGGTATATTATGAAGAGGAGAGGGCTCATGCTGTCCCCCTGGAGAAGTCCTCTTTGCACCTGTACGGTTTTGTGTGAGGTTTCCCCTCCTACCCTGGTGCTCATGGACATTGTGTCATGGCTTTGTGTACCCAGGACATCCCGCACCACCTGTGTGAGTTCGTCGGGTATCCCAAGGTACTGCATCGTGTGCAGTAGTTTGTTGTGGTCCACTGAGCCGTACGCATTTTCGAAGTCTACATACAGGCCATGCAGTTCCCGTCCTGAGACGTTTGCATCCTCAATCGCATTGGTTACCCTGGTGAGTTGTCGAAGCGTGTTCCTTTTTTCCCTTGAGCCTTCCTGCGCCTGGGCTAGTATTCCCTGCGTTTCGCAGAACGTGGAGAGCATGTTGGCTATCTGTGAGGTGTATAGTTTGAATA
>LGRX02021707.1:15804-29280 GCA_001247695.2 Cymbomonas tetramitiformis
CACACTGTGTGGAGTCCGGGCGCACCGTTGTGCTTTTCCAGGAGTCTGTTCGACATGTGACACACTGTGTGGAGTCCGGGAGCACAACTTCCGGGCGCACCGTTGTGCTTTTCCAGGAGTTTGTTGGACATGTGTAACACTCCTTGCTATCTGTCATGCCTCCAGCAAAGTCAACCTTTCTTCCTTCACTGCAGTAAGATTGGCAGGAGTATGTGGGAGGAAGTAGGAGTGGGTGGAGCAAGATTAGGAAGAATGCGGAGAGGGATAAGAGCAGGCTAGAAGTGACACACAGCTGGCAGGAGGGGGCAGGGTGGGCAGGTGTCGGCAGAGCTGTCTGAAAGGGAAAATAGTGGATCGGAGCTGATAGATCCAAGCAAGAGCTGGGAGGGAGTGGGCAGGCAGGAGTGAGCAGGAGGGGGTTAGGAGGGGGCAGCAAGGAGGATACATAGGTAGGTGCAGGAAGAAGCTTGCAGGTGGGGGTTGGAGAGGAGAAGTGGGTATAGCACAGGGTAGAATGGGACAGCTTCGGGTTGGAGATGGGCTGGAGGAGGAGTTGCGGGCTAAGTCAAGCACAAGCCGGCCTTGGAGTGGAGGAGCCGGTGTGTTGCACAAAGGCTCAGCTTGCAGGAGTTTGTGGCGGGGACGAGGACGCAAGTGCCCATGCGCCCTGAACACTACGACACTTCAGCAGCGCTGCGCTCACCAGACCATAAATTCACCATCGCCGCGCTCCAGGAAAACCCTTCAGTGGCACCGCACGGTGGGGTATACCTAAATACATTCCAACGACGTCGTGCTCGATAAGCACCGCATCGGCATTTGTGCATACGCACTCCCCGACCGTCTGCAAAGGCATCCGCGGTTTCGCCTCAGTTTCCCAGCAGAGAGATATGTCCCTGACTTCAGACGGTTCACTATTGCTAACCATCTTCGCCGCACTTGGACGAATGTCTCGACAACTCTTAAACTGATGATATTCTCTGTGCGCGTAACAATGTGCATCCCGAACGAAACCTGGACAAGTTCCCTGAGAAAAAGAACAGCAACGTGAACGAACGTGCCTATCTACGGAAACGTGGGACTGAGGGGAGGCGAGAGCAAGTCATCAGTAAACCACCTTAAAAGCCTGGGGCCTGTTCGCGTGCAGGATGAGTTTTTCATTTTTATTTAAAAAACAGTGTCTGGACTCGGGGAACTTTAACTTCGTTTGCTGCTAGAGCTGGAACGCTCAGCGTTCTTTGACCTGAAGCGGGACACTATGCGCGGCTCTGTTGTCGACTTACCTTATCCAGAGTGGAGCCAAAACCGCAAGCCAGGCACCTGGTGCGGTCGGAGCTCGACGCCAGGTCCGCGTCCAAACAGCTGACGAGAAACCCGAGGGGAACGAGAACAGCTCAGGCCAGACGACATCAACAACCGACTTCAATGTAACGTCGCGAGCCGGAGGAATACGAATCGAAAAACAGAGCGCGCCGCCTTTGAATACGCCTGACAGCAAGCTCTCAGATCTGGCTTCCACCTTCAAGCACGTAAAGCCAATCATCGCGAAGGGGAATTTCCGCCGTCCTTATGAGGAGCTCGCACGAGCGCTCGCAGCTCGGGGCTTTCGGGAGTGCCATCGTAAGAACTGAGCAAAAGGTGAAGAGCACATCATGGTGGCAGCGATCGCAGACCTGATGCAGAAAGGGTATTCGCCGACGGTGGTTGTGGAACCGCGGATCCAACCCAACGGACAAACACAGCTGAGCCCATCATCGTTCACCACCTGCTCGTTGGGTCCCAGAACCGCTGCGTTTAAAGATTTGCAGGTGCTTCGGATCTTGTTACGCAAGAAATTATTTGCGGTGTCCACGTAGGGCTCATAGGGCGGGGGGAACCTCTGTGCTTTGGCAGGCAACACACTCTAAGCCCGAGATGTCGAAGAATTCGTCGTCCGCGCAGGAAGATACGGGATTCACCACCTGTTCAAAAGGAAGGACTACTCAAGATGGTGACAGACAACGAATCTTCGCGACACGGTTCGTGCACTTCTCCGAGCCAGGCGAACGAGGTTTGCCAACGCTCGTGGCGTCGACCCCACGTTTGGAATAACACAAGTTTGCAAAATTCGTAGCGTATACATGCGAAGCATATGTTTTCACTTTTTTCGTGATGCCGTGCGCAGTGACGACAAGCCGAGTTGCGAAACCAAAGCCCGTCACCTTGAAGTCATAAGCTGCCCATATTCCCTCAATAAACGTGGCGAGCAATAAAGCAAGTCCTTGGGGCTTTAACATTTTGTCGTGAGCGTTCTGTTGGCAGCGCTCGTCAAGTTATCAAAGTTTCGGCATTTTGTAGACGAGCGGGGTTATGGAATTCCCCCCTCACCCAGCCAGACTTGATAAAGCTGAAACAGCTCAACAGCAAACACCAGTTCTCAATCAAATATTTCAATTTTGAATATCATAATCAAGAAGAATGAGAATTTCAGAATACGAGGTATCAACAATCAATCGAATGAGACGGCAGCGGCATCGGCAGCGGCATCGCATCCGATCGGCATCGGCATCGGCAGTGATACTGTTGAACTGTCGGGATAACTACCGTGCCCCATATATGACCGACTGACATGACAACACTGGTCGAGACCTTCGGCTTGATCATGATGAGTACACAATTTCCTACCAACTTGAACAACATTGTGGAAACAGGCTGAGAAATACTGTTATGCTCGAAGTTAGCGATCTGTTTTGATTTTATAGGCTTTTCTCAGAGGTTATATGAGCTATGGTGACGAAGTACACGTAAATGCGGTAGTAAGCACCTGCGGCTGGTGATCTACTAGTTGCCTTGTGTTGACAAATGCAATCGTCAGTAGGCATGCAGCTTTCACGCAATTTGGCACTGCTAGCTCTCAGTTTTACGTTGGTCTCGAGCACTATAAATATCGAGCCCTTCACCAGCGATGACCGTGATCTGGTCATTGAGGTTGTAAACCGAGAGATGGGAGGCGCGTTTTCCGGCAGGTCAGTGACGAAGGAGTTATAGTTTCTGTCCCAAAGCGTGCCGTGGGCCCACAACTAACTCCTTACGTATCTAATCCTGCAAACCTTACAGTGCTTAAGAAGTAACACCTGTGACATGGCGGTATTGCACTGATTCGTAGGGTTGGGAGTGCCTTGCTTTGATTCCGCCACCTAGATCAACCTGCACGTTGCAGATCCAAACTTGCACCAAAATTCTTGCCTCAGTGCTCCGGAAAATGTAGCAATAAACCTTGGCATCTCCCAACGGTCTTACGACTGCTTGTCGTGCTTGACACTCCGGCATATTTCTAAGCAATGCTTTCTTACGACAGCACGCGGGACGCGTACTATGTCGCATCGACTTTTGCTGCCTTGAACTTTACATCTTCAACGGCCTCGGCGTTGTGTTCGAAAGCAAAGGTTGGACACGCCCCTTTACTGAAGTGCTTTGGAAACACTGGTTACCCGTGGCAGACCCGACGTTTGTTTCGAGTCGTTTCTGTTTGGAGTGAGGAGAGACCAATAATGAACTGGGACTGTTCACGACTCACTCGAAACGGCGGTGCATTTCACTCTACTTGAGCTAGATTTCGACTACTTGAGGAAACGCGCTTTGCCTGTCTCAGCACTTCTCTAAACCCTCGTTTCTAGGGTACAAAACTTGAAAACTGGAGCTGTTGCTTATCAACTTGATGTTTGGGACTAAACTGTCAGTGCCCGCTCGTTCTTTCTCGTTCTCTTCACTGCCGCGAGGATCAATACAAGACTAGGTTCGCGTCCAGGTCTATTTTTGTCTCACTCAGTATCCCGAGAACTGAGCTGACTTCTTCGTATACGTCACAGGATCAACTCACCTCCCCAGACCTCACGCCGGAAACGGCTTTCTTTGCCAGCAACGTTGTGGCTTCTTTAGGATGCGGCGGCCTTGATCAGGTGCGAAGGATGCCGTCGGCTCTCACCCTACCAAAGCGAAAGCAGGTTACAGTGTCGACAGGAAACAACTAGGTCCACACTGCCCCGCCTTTTGGTCGCCTTGCTGGTCTTGAGCACGCAGCCTTCGAGAAAGAATTCAGAATATTTGTCATGTTTCCTACGTAGATCAACGGGATAAGAGGAGAGGTTGTGTTTTTCCGACAGGTTGCGGTGGAGCTTGTGAAGAAAGAGCTCGGCAGAACAGCCACCTTGCCGGAAGCATATCGTGCCATATCCACTCTCGTTCTCCTTAAGGTCTGCTCGCCCTCAGTACATAGGGTTCCTCTCAGTACGCTCTACGCTCGGATCGTACAGTAGTCTTTGGCCTTCCACAAGCACTCTAGGCCTCAAGTTCCCGCCTCGCAGTTCACGACATACCACCTCTGTGCTGCCAGCGGCACGTAAATGGTCACTCAAGCTGGCAGCAGCAGGTCTCCAAGTGTGTGCTGTGTGACCAAAGTATAACTGCGGCTTCTGCCAAGAAAAGGTAACTCATGCACGCTCACGTGTCTTGTGACTTGGAAAGTGGCGAGGCACGTTAGGCGACTCCTCCCGCAGCATAATCTTCTCCCGCCTCTGTGCACACATTAAGTGAGACCCGGACAACAGCTTGGCGCTTCTAATTTCCTTGCCTACACTTTGCCCAGATATCTCTTCCAGTGCTGCCCTGGGCATAGTTCCTGTTGTGGCGAGCTTGTCCTAGCTTTCACGGGAGACCACTGGGCAGGAACATGGAGTTGTTCCTTTTGGTGTTCTCTCGAGCGACACAGCGGACGAAATGCTGATTAACCTGAAAGACCTTATACACGAGGATGGCAGTTTCCGCTACAAGAAAACAGATACGGTGAGCACAAACCTCAACCACAACCTTGGGCTTGCCGTCAATTGCAGGGCACATCATCAGCTCCGCACAGGGTCAGTGCGCGCCACGTCACCGGCGTCACTGGGCTTGCCGGGGCGGCACGCACCTCCTCACCCGCGTCACTGGGCTTGCCGGGGCGGCACGCACACCACCTCACCCGCGTCACTGGGCTTGCCAGGGCGGCCCGCACCACCTCACCCGCGGCACCGTGACGTCGCGGTGACCAGTCATGACGCAGGCATTCCATGCCGTCAGACTTTTGAGACTCTGTCTCACCCACCACGGTTCAGGTGATCACAACGCGACCAATCAAAACTCAGGAAAGTCGTACTGCCGGATTCATCGGAACTCCGTCCCGAGGAAAATTCCCCAGTGAGCAAAAACCACAAAATTCTCAGAAAAAATCGTCGGGCCCTCGGTGGGCCTCGGGCTCAACTTTTCAGGATCAGAAACTCCCTCCCCCGTACTTCCAGCATAAATGCGAAATAAATTTCTCAATTATCCACACACTGCGCGGGCCACCTCAAGCACGTCGTTGGGCTTGCCGGGGCTGCGCGGGCCACCTCAGGCGCGTCGTGGGGCTTGCCAGGGCTGCGCGGGCCACCTCAGGCGCGACGTGGGGCTTGCCGGGGCGGCATGTGTTATACCTCACCCGTGGCATTGGGCTTGCCGCGGCTGCAGGAAGGTAGTGCCAGTGCTGCTGGGATGGTGTACGAGGTCCTTGCCGGAGCCAAGAGTTTAGCAGCACTAGGAGCTGCTGGAGAAGCCGCAGCAGCCGAGGTGAGTCCTGGGTCAAAGTTAGCTTCACGCTTGATAGTCATTGTTCATCAACTAGGGCCATTGCCACCTTTTCCACCTTTATCATCGCGTGTATTCTCAATGCACAGTCACTGTGGGTTTAGACGTCGCAGATGTTCTACGCCTTCCCCCGCATTGCTGAGGCTGAGGTGGAAGGCGCGTTGCTGAGGCGGTTGGAATGCAGTTGCGCTGAGGCTGTCGTGTTGATCGTTGTTCCTTGCTGCAGATCATAGGCACGGTGGGTCCACTATTTAGTTTGGCGGAGGAGCGGGCTGAGGGCATGCTGGAGTTCATTGGGGAAGACGTAGACGGAGCCAGTGCCAACTTGGTGGTGCGTGTTTACTCCAGCTTCCCATCCTGACATCGCTGGCAGGTCGCATCGTGTCTCCCAACGCATAGGCGACGCGAGCATCGCCATGCTTCGTGCTTTGACCGTCAGCTTTGGGATGTTGGCAACGCAGGCCACTGCGCGCGTGCTCCGCGGTGCAGCTAAGCTGGCAGCAGCCCTCGAGGGGCATGTCCACTTGCCCTCCGAGGTGGTGTCCGAGCTAGCGGCCTTCGTTCTCAGCAGCAAAGTGGTGCTCACCACAAGTGATGCGTTCCACCTCACCTCGGCGCTGGCTGCACTTGCTGGGCCGTGGCTCACGCAGCCCGTGGCCATCAGCCTCGCCACACCTGCACTCTCCCCCAGCGCGATGACTGTGGAGGTAAGACCACTCTGCAACTGCAGTGGCCCTAGTCCTCCACAGGGAGCCCGCATGGGCGGACGCACTTGGCTTGGGGGAGCCCGCAGGGGCACGCGCACAGCGGCGCTCTTGCTGGCGTGGGGGAGCCCGCAGGGGCACGCGCACAGCGGCGCTCTTGCTGGCTTGGGGGAGCCCGCAGGGCACGCGCACAGCGCGCTCTTGTTGGCGTGGGAGGCCTGCAGGGACACGCGCACAAGCGAGCGCTCTTGCCCGGCAGGGGAGCCCGCAGGGAACACGCTGGCGCTCTTGCTGGCGTGGGGAGCCACGCAGGGAGCACCGCGCACAGCGCGCTCTTGTTGGCGTGGGAGGGAGGCCCGCAGGGCACGCGCACAGCGGCGCTCTGCTGGCGTGGGGGAGCCCGCAGGACACGCACAGCGCGCTCTTGTTGGCGTGGGAGGCCCGCAGGGCACGCGCTGGCCAGTCTTGCTGGGCGTGGGGGAGCCACGCAGGGCACGCGCACAGCGCTCTTGCTGGCGTGGGGGGCCGCAGGGGCACTTGGCGAGCGCTCTTGCTGGCGTGGGGGGGAGCCCGCAGGGGGGCACAGCGCACAGCGAGCGCTCTTGCTGGCGTGGGGCCCGCAGGGACGCGCACAGCGAGCTCTTGTTGGCGTGGGGGAGCCACGCAGGGGCACCGCGCACAGCGCTCTTGTTGGCGTGGGGAGCCCGCAAGGGACGCTCAGCACAGCGCTCTTGCTGGCGATGGGAAATTGGGAGCACGCGCACAGCGGCGCTCTTTAGCTGGCGATGGGGAGCCCGCAGGACACGCGCACAGCGCGCTCTTGCTGGCGTGGGAGTCCACTGAAGTCTGGCGCTTACAGCGAGCGCTCTTGCTGGCGTGGGGGAGTCCGCAGGCACGCGCACAGCCGCTCTTGCTGGCAGGGGAGCCTGCAGGGACACGCGCACAGCGAGGCGCTCTTGCTGGCGTGGGGGAGCCCGCAGGGTTTCACCAGCCTTTGCCCAGCTCTTGCTGAGCGATGGGGAAGTCATGGGGAACACGCGCCTGTGTGCCGCTCTTGCTGGCGTGGGGGGAGCCCGCAGAGGCACGCGCGCACAGCGCTCTTGCTGGCGTGGGGAGCCCGCAGGGACACGCGCACAGCGGCGCTCTTGCTGGCGTGGGGGAGCCTGCAGGGACGCGCACAGCGGCGCTCTTGTTGGCTTGGGGGAGCCTGCAGGGGCACGCGCGCAGCGGCGCTCTTGCTGGCTTGGGGGAGCCCGCAGGGGCACGCGCACAGCGGCGCTCTTGCTGGCGTGGGGGAGCTCGCAGGGGCACGCGCACAGCGGCGCTCTTGCTGGCGTGGGGGAGCCCGCAGGGACACGCGCACAGCGGCGCTCTTGCTGGCGTGGGGGAGCCTGCAGGGGCACACGCACAGCGGCGCTCTTGCTGGCTTGGGGGAGCCCGCAGGGGCACGCGCACAGCGGCGCTCTTGCTGGCGTGGGGGAGCCTGCAGGGGCACGCGCACAGCGGCGCTCTTGCTGGCTTGGGGGAGCCTGCAGGGGCACGCGCACAGCGGCGCTCTTGTTGGCGTGGGGGAGGGTGGTAACACATTAATGGAAACGGAGTTTCTTTTCTCTACTATTACTTAGGCCATGGTGCAAGGATAACGTGCCTATCTTAGGACTTTTGAGGCCCTCCTCGACTCTTGTACATTCTCCAGCGCTTTCAGCACTTGCAGCACCTTTTTGTTCCTTGCAGGTTCACTTGACTAATGTGATGGGAAAGCCGGCTGCGCCGTGTACCTTGTTGCTTTTGTCCGCACTTCAAGATGGCGAGGTGCGTATGCCATGCTCGGTGCACAGACGCGTTTGGGGCTCGGTTGCACTTGCCACGGTGCGCCCTCATCAGCTTCCAGCGTGGTAGCAGCCTTATTGGCAAGCGGGTCTGCATGCCACAAAGCCATAGGTAGGCTGCTGCCAGCATTGGCGTGCGCTTTATTTGTGAAGTTGGGAATGCACTGAGACAAAAGCTATTTCCATGCAACATGCCGTCCACCACACCTGCTGAGCGTGACACGCGTGACACACATGACTGGGTCCGGTTGGGCGATTTACTGAAAAAGGGATCCTTTGACGCATTCTCATGCCGTACCTTTGACCCCATGCTGCCACCTTCGACCTCATGCGGCCACCTTTGACTCCATGCTGCCACCTTTGACGCATTCTGTCACCTTTGACACCATGCTGTCATACCGCACTGCATACCGATGCTAAGCAATGCTTTTCTGCCACGCATATGCTTTTGTTAGCAGGAGGAAGCCATATACCGCGACGTGTGGCTAACACCAGTGGAGACCGGTTTCGTTATGGACTTTGCAACTGCTAACCCTGAGATGGGAGTCTACGAACTTATCTTGAAAGCAGTTCAGACAAAATCGGTAAGACCCTCATTCAGGATATGTCCCGTCTTGACAGACACTGTTTGGTTGTGGGGCAGTACCCCACAAGCAGCAGCCATGCCATCGCAAGTGGGCATCGTTTCCCAACGGGCTGTATCCCAATATAGGTACTTGTATTCCTTGAAATCATCTAAAGAGATTGTTTAGGTCGATCAGGTAGGATTGGGCTATTCCCAGGGGCCTGAGGTGACATGCCATCCGCTCACCCACCCAATCACTGTACACCAAAGGGAGGCGTGGCATGCAAGATACTTGTCTGATGGTTGCGGGTGGAGCAGCTGGCCTCCTCCACCGCCAAGCTGCAGCTGCTTGTCCGAGCGCCCGCGGCACTGTCCAATGTGGTTCTACAGGTGCGCTGCGCGGATGCCTTCCCTGGCGCACGACTCATCCCTGGAGCTCGTGCCATCCACTCGAGGTGTCTGGGGCTGCTGGACCGGAGTTGTGCGGGTCGGACACGCTGCCACGGTGGCCCACGTCGAGCCGCAGGATGACGAGAAATCGCAGTGGAGTCAGGCATGTGAAGCTTTTGTAATGTTGCTAATCTTACTACCAAATGCGAGGTAATTGTGGAACGGATTATTTTGAGGCTCGAAGGTGCTGAACAGCATCCTTTGCTTCGCATTGGCAAGGCATTCGTATGCTGCACGCGGTTCGTGTTTTCGAATGACACCGCACTTGCACGCTGTGCTATACCTGCCAGTGCCCCTTTTTCGAGGGCAAGTGCCCCAAATCTGCGGGAGCCTGCTATTGGCTGCGCCCAGCGTTTCAGATATCATCGCATGGTTCACCTCTGAGCCCTGTGGAGGCGCGCCGCAGAGCGCCCTGCTGAGGTCAGGAAGGGGCTTCGGGACCTGCCTGGAGAGGCAGACGTGCAACATCGGAGTGAGAGCGCGTTAGGCTCAGACACAAGAGAGTCGAAGCGCTCTTCGAGGGGGTTGTGCCAGTCGCAGTCTTACCTTTGCAAATGGGCAGGCACCTCTGAGGGGAACCGGTAGACCGTGTCAGATCCCTCGTCTTGTCTGCCCAGCTGAATGAAAGCTGGGTGCCTCCAGCTCTCCGCATCTTCTCTTTTTCGCTCAGCTGAACCAATGCTGGGCACTGGGCAAGCCTTCGGCTGTCCAGATGTCTTATCCGCCCAGCTCAAACAGCTGTCCAGATGTCTTGTCCGCCCAGCTCAAACAGCTGTCCAGATGTTTAGATGTTCCCCACTTCAGCATTGATTGTCGGAATATACACGCAGCACCTCTCCCTCCAGGAAGGGGCTCGCCGGCTTGGTGCACGGGCCCGAGCGCCATGTCTAGGATGTGCGGCCCTCCGATGTGATCCGGTCGATAGCTTGGACCTCCCTTCAGCGACTGCATCACTCCGCCTCGGGCGAACAGCAAGGAGTCAAGAGAGCATTGCCGTCGTTGTCGGTGACCTCCACACTTGTTTCTTCTTCTACTTCACTTTGTAAGCAGCAGGACCCGCCACTCCAGGTCTCCCTAGGCCTGCCGAGTCTACTGCACTTTCTACGAAGAACCTAGTTTGCTTACCAGCAAGCAGACGAGCTTTTGCAAATAGTCTGCGTACAGGTGCCAGCTGTTGTGTTGGCAGTTGCCTTTCGGATGCGTCTGCAGTGCCTCGGTTTGCTGGTGGATATTCTCCACCAGCAGAAGGACAGAATCCCCTGCTCTCAACATCCGCGACCAGTCCGAGGTGCTCCATCACCTGAGCCGGCTCCATTGCCGCCTCTTTTAGTTCCATTTGCTGCCAAGGCATCAAAGAAACTGCACCGCTTTGGTCTCGTTGCCTGGCAGCACCTCTCCTGGCTGTTGCCCAGCACCAGAAGAGGGTGATGACGCCATAGCCCCGTAAAGGCACTCTACTTGCGACAGGCGCCAGGGCTGACTTTTGAAATCGGACAATCTCCATTTTTTTAAGGAGACTCGATCGCACGTTTCATCATCTTGCTATAGAGAGGGCACTTTCGCCCGAGCTTGGCTGACCTGTTTGTCAGGTTGCCGCTGCGTACATGAGGAGCACTGCCCGTATTTCCGATGTGGAGATTTCTCGGTTGTGCTTTCACAACTCGCATCCCTGCCGTGGCATTTGATCATAACATTGAGGATTGGTGGTCTAAGTGCATTGGTATGTGTCCATGATAACGGAGAGGTGACAGTGCGTGACCTGATTTCTGTGCAGGGCGCACTGCTGCAAAGTGATGCAGTCGAGGTGTGTGGGTCCAGGTTCGCGACACAGACAAGGACGCTTCCAGCTCGACGGTGCCCACAACGACTGCCAAGTTCCCAGATAAGGCGCCAGACTCCTTGAGTCTGCGCAAAGACCAACAGCTGTTGCTCGCCTTCTCGCTCACGTCTACCTCAGGTGAGGCGCATCTGGCACGGCCACGACTATCGAGGGCTACCGACCGCCGTCACTCCTTGCCCTCTGTGAAGGGGAGTTGCGTACCTCGTGGCGATGAATTAGGGATTTGCAGGCATTTGCACCAGAGATTTGTTTGAATCATATGCTGCTGAATGCTGATGGCTTCAAAAGGTGGCACCAATCAAACTCAGACCCGAGATGACAGATGAGGGACCCCTCAGGGTTTGCGCATGCGTAGCCTGTGGACCTGATGACAAGGTGACTGAAGGCCTGTGAGCTGACAAAGGCCTCAGCCCTGTATTGTTGCGAAGAACTTGGAAGAAGAACCAATGGGTGGAACACTCCACATTATGCTCTACCTTCTTCTAACTTCTAGCTAGATTAACAGATCTGAGCTGTTTGAAATCTGAACTGCGTGTGCTGTGACGGCTGTGACAGTCAGCAGCTATGACCCGATTACACTGTGACGACTATGACAGTCAATAGGTATGATCTGATTGCACTGTGACGACTATGACAGTCAATGATTATGACCTGATTGCACTGTGACGACTGTGACAGTCAACAGCTACGACCTGATTGCACTGTGATGACTATGACAGTCAACAATGATGACCTGATTATGATTTGACGGCCATGGAAGTCCACCATTATGACCAGCTTGAGCTGGGATGGCTATGACAGTCAACGAGTGTGGCCAGCTTGTGCTGTGATGGCTATGGCAGCCCACCACCATTATGATTGGATTGCAGTGTGACGGTTATGAAAGTCAACATTCATGACCAGCATGTGCTTTGATGTCTGTAAAAGTTAACATTCGTGACCTGATTGCAATGTGACGGTTATGACATTCAACAATTGCGACTTGCTTGTACTGTGACGGCTATGGCATTCAATGATTATGACCTGCTCGCCATGTGATAGCTATGGCAGTCAACGGTGATGATTTGCGTGTGATGTGACTTCTATGGCAGTCAACGGTGATGACTTGCGTGTGATGTGACTTCTATGGCAGTCAACGGTGATGACTTGCGTGTGATGTGACTTCTATGGCAGTCAATGGTGATGACTTGCGTGTGCTGCGACGACGGAATTCGAGCTTTTGCTTTTTTTTTTTGTGTGTTTGGTGATGATACTCCTGGGAAGTAATGAGATCCAGTGACAAGTACGTTGACAGCGGACGATATCGGCTTGAAATTTGTCAATCGTTTTACCATTTACACTGGATCCCTTCTTTTGCACACCGGTCCCGTTGCCAACAGGCACGCTGAAGAGCATACATGCATAAGTAGCTGTGGTACTCTATGCAGCATGAGTGAATGGTTTATCATATAATTGTGTACAGATTATTTCTTCCCGGTTCTAGCAGTACCAGCGGGGTCTCGGTAGGAACAGATTAATCTCAGGCAAGAACACTGCGCGTATCAATTTTCAAACCACCAAAGCTCTGCGGGCTACAATTTGAATGTTTCCCTTGCACACCTCACGCGTTGCCCTCATGCACATTTCCCCTCTGCATAGCGCTTAAAAAAGTTTAAAACGATCATGGAAATCTTCTTATACAGTGAGGGCTCGGCTCCCTCTTATGAACGCCACACAACCTGAAAAGCTTGTCTTATTTATTCAGTTATTTATTCTTCTTATACAGTCCTCCATCCATCTGGAAACTGCTATGGCTGGGAGGGGCAATATTTATGACACCATCCAGCTGCAGCGTGATTGGGCATCAGTGGGCATCGATCCAATGGAGCACCTTCCGGGTGGAGTGCAGACTGCTGACGCAGGATCTGCTTTGGTGCACAGGCAAGCCATTTGTGCCTCATCAAGCTATGGTTCGCATCACCAGGAAGGCTCGGGAGGCTCAGTTGCCGGCGTACTTCCTGGCCACACCGAGCTCCAACAAGGGCTTCGCGATCAAGGCCCCGGTGCATGATATTAAGGACCAGTTGGGTGGTAAGTAATTGGCACACTGAACGGCACGCCTATCATTCAGCGGGCGGTGAGCTTGTGCGCCACGGCTCCGTTGACCCACTGGCCAGCACGCCCGGGGTGATGCCTTGGGCGGATGATCCCAAACTATGTCCATCCGCCGCCCACATCTTACATACTCTCTCCATAGACTCCGATTGGATGCTGGTGTCTTGGATAGATTTGGCCACACCAAAGAGGACAGTGATGTACTGAACGTCGGGCTGCTCCAAGGGCGCTCCTTTGATGGCTTCGGAATGCATGCGCTGTGGAGGCCAGTTCAAGAGGCCATCCGATTGGTGGAGAGGGCTTGCGCCTCAGAGCAGTAGTCTGTGTGGTCATCCGACGGCTGGAGAGGGCTTACGC
>LGRX02021708.1:0-13477 GCA_001247695.2 Cymbomonas tetramitiformis
GGAAGCGTTCGGCTTCAAGCAGATCTTCACTCAGAGACTGCACTCATCACCCGCTATTTCTTACACTCGCGTTGCTGTCCAACTTCGCAGTGTTAACTTGTATATTGATAATATGTTCACGGCCTGTTTTATCTCGCCGTATCATATGGTATTCTGCTGTCCAGCTTCATAGAAAGCTTCCACGTCATCACATAGAGGTCGGACCTCTGTTGTATTTGAACGGCGCTTGACAACCGCCTAGCAATACACTTCCTTGAGGGGGGAAGATGATAAGCTAGAAATACAACTAAAAACCAAATAAATAATAAAGACAAATAATAAAACAAATATAAGTTGCATCATTGTTTTTGTTTTGGTAAGCCTGACTATATACAGTCAAACCATGCAGAACTCCATGAAGTTGACACATACATCAGCCATGACATACATATGAGCTTGATTTTGAAGACCTAGACATTGTATACATTCAGTCTAACATGTATCCAAACAAGAATTGTATATTGACACGGTGCAAGCACTATAGCCTCTGCCACCGATGATCATTGAAAAGGGCAACCATTCTTGATATTTCATACATATCATTTGATTGTATCATTAAAGGCAGTGTCGACATCGGTGTCGGATCATATCCGTAAATGATCCGACACCGTTAAAGAGCCGTCGCACGAGTGAGAATGGCTTAAGTATGTGTCACAACTATAATGGAATATTTCTATGATGTTATGTAATCGCTGTGGAATCGCAGGAATTTAAAAAATACAACTTTTTTTCATTTTCCCAAAAAAATATTTTTTCAGGGTGAAATCGCCGAAAAACCGTTGTTTTTAGCTTGATTTGGCGTCCTACTCCATTATGCGGGTGAGGAGTGCAGCGATTCGTGGAATTGAGGGGTTTCACATATCACGTAATTAATCCTGATGGTCACCGCAATTTGAAATTTTGAAAAAAAAATATTTTTTTGGCTCAAATCGGTCGAAAATCGCGGTTTTTTGCCTGTTTCGGCCTGTCGCGGGCCTGTTTTGGCGTTCTACGCCACTCGGCGTGTGTGGAGTGCACATATTCGTGGAAATGAGGGTTTTCACATATCACCTAAGCACTCCTGATGGGAATCGCAATTTGAAATTTTGGAAGAAAAAAATTTTTTTGGCCCAAATTTCAACAGAAATCGATTTTTTTGCCTGTTCCGGCCTGTCGCGGGCCTGTTTTGGCGTTCTACGCCACTCGGCGTGTGTGGAGTGCACATATTCGTGGAAATGAGGGTTTTCACATATCACCTAAGCACTCCTGATGGGAATCGCAATTTGAAATTTTGGAAAAAAAATTTTTTGGGCCCAAATTTCAACAGAAATCGATTTTTTTGCCTGTTTCGGCCTGTCGCGGGCCTGTTTTGGCGTTCTACGCCACTCGGCGTGTGTGGAGTGCACATATTCGTGGAAATGAGGGTTTTCACATATCACCTAAGCACTCCTGATGGGAATCGCAATTTGAAATTTTGGAAAAAAATATTTTTGGGCCCAAATTTCAACAGAAATCGATTTTTTTGCCTGTTTCGGCCTGTCGCGGGCCTGTTTTGGCGTTCTACGCCACTCGGCGTGTGTGGAGTGCACATATTCGTGGAAATGAGGGTTTTCACATATCACCTAAGCACTCCTGATGGGAATCGCAATTTGAAATTCTCGGAAAAAAATATTTTTGGGCCCAAATTTCAACAGAAATCGATTTTTGGCATGTTTCGGCAAGTTGCGGGCCTGTTTTGGCGTTCTACATGTACGTATATTATATACTCATGCGTGCGAAGTGTGCATATTCGTGGTCTCCAGGCCTGTTTCAGTTGGAAATTTGTAATTGCATACGAGTTGCCATCACGAGGAACACAAGCCTGTCATTATCAAAACATGAATATAATTTGTTATTTGGATAACGATTAGCTGGAGCACAATGGAAGCGTGTTGGACCCATAACCTAACACTTTTCAGGAAACATTTGCATTTCTTTTGCTCTTCACATCTCATTGCCAATAGGCACACTGCA
Organism: Cymbomonas tetramitiformis; assembly: GCA_001247695.2. Taxonomy (NCBI): domain Eukaryota; kingdom Viridiplantae; phylum Chlorophyta; class Pyramimonadophyceae; order Pyramimonadales; family Pyramimonadaceae; genus Cymbomonas; species Cymbomonas tetramitiformis. The sequence goes on from LGRX02021708.1 coordinate 2,032, forward strand.
TAGCATTTCAATAAAAATAGCTTTATTTTTACATGCTTTTAAGTGTGTGAGAGAAAATCTCTTTTCGGAATATATCTTTTCTAGGCTGATTCACAGCTTCACATGCTTTTTAGGCTGATGCACAGGCTCCAATTTAACCATATCTAGGGGCGGCGCATGCCAGGTCCATAAAACGGGTCCCATGATTGCCGCGGCTGTGAGGACCACTCAGGCGGAAGCTGCCTTGACAAGGCTGCATTCAGCCTCATCGCCTGCCGTAAAGGCATCGTGACCAGCTGCTCAGGGTACTGCTGCTGCACCGCCAACGCATAACCCGGCAGCATGGCATCATGGGCCGCACGGCCGTGGGGTGCCCGATAGGTCTGCGCATACGGGGTCTGCGCAGGATACGGGTCCAGCCCCAGCATCATGGGCGGGTCCTGGGGGAGGGCGGCGAGGGCGCGCCCGTGATGTTGGGGAGGTACGCTATCCGAGTTATAATAAACCCCACCATACACCCACTCATATGGCATCTCCGGCGGAGCAGTCTCACCAGGGGAGCTGGGCGCGTGGAAAAGCACGGGTCTTGACGGTGCTGCTGCGGACGGTGCTGTTGCGGTGGCAGCTGCAGGCGGTGCATCTGTGGTGGCAGCTGCAGGCGGTGCTGCTGCGGTGGCAGCCGCAGGCGGTGCTGCTGCGGTGGCAGCTGCAGGCGGTGCTGCTGCGGTGGCAGCCGCAGGCGGTGCTGCTGCGGTGGCAGCTGCAGGCGGTGCTGCTGCGGTGGCCGCGGCAGGAGATGCTGCTGCCGTGGCCGCCGCTTGCGGTGCTGCTGCCGTGGCAGCTGCCGTGGCACCTACCTCCGGCCCTGGGGAGGCAGCCGACGCAATCCCTGCCTGGGCCAAGGCGGCTGCCCCCTGCGCCAACTGCATCTTCAAGGCCTGGATCCTCACCTGAGCCTCCAACTCGGCAATCTCCGCCTGACGGGCCTTCGACGCCAACACCGGAGGTTCAGCTGAGCTCGGTGTCACCTCCCTTCGCCCCTCCCAACCTTCCGACCGTGGCCTGGCCAAGTCCGTCGTCAGGCTCCCCGTCGCCGCGCGCTCCCTGTTAAACAGCTCCGCGGCGTCTGCACTATGATGATGCATCCGGCTGTCAATGGGCGTGTTGCGGCCCACTGAATCGTTGAAGAGGTTCAGGGGATCGAGCACTCCCCCAGGGGAGTGCTCGAAAGGCCCTGAAGGAGTACCCACCTGCGTATCCAGCTCCTCCAATGCCCGCGGGGCTCGCGCAGACAACGGCCCTCTTGGTATGCTTGCTTCTGCCTGCTCCGTGTCCGTGTCCGACAATTCGTCCGGCTCCGACTGTGCAGCACGAGGGCCATGAACTGGACAAGGGCTCCTGCGTTTCCTGTCGGAGCCACCCTCCACTGCTGCCGCCGCTGCCTGCTGCGAGCGCGTTCGTCTCAAAGACTGCAGTGGGTCACAAACCTCAGGCACTCTCTGAGTGGAGCCGAACGCGGGGAGAGTCTCGGAGATGTTCCCCTCAGCGCCTGTCCTCCGCGCCTTCACCCTGGTGCCTGGCTCCGGTCCTTTACCCCAAACAGGGGTCTCAGTGCCCGCGGGGCTACCTCCCCGTCCACGCTTAGTCCCCCGAGGAATTGCCAATGCCATCTTTATCCCAGACAGGGTTTCCGCCCGGAGCTTCTTCGCCTTCTCCCTCTCCGCTGCTGCAGCCTTCTCTTTCTTCGCCTTCTCCCTCTCCGCTGCTGCAGCCTTCTCTTTCCTCGCCTTCTCCCTCTCCGCTGCTGCAGCCTTCTCCTTCTTCTCCTTCTCCCTCTCCGCTGCTGCAGCCTTCTCCTTCTTCTCCTTCTCCCTCTCCGCTGCTGCAGCCTTCTCCTTCTTCTCCTTCTCCTTCTTCTCCGCTTCTGCTGCTGCTGCTGCTGCTGCTGCAGTCACCGGCGGCTTCAACTCGCCGGTCAACGTCTCCGCATGCCCCTTCCCATATGCCTGCAAACTTTTCATCACCCGAATCACCCCCTCCTCCACCAGACCGTGCTTAAAGGAATTGTATGCCTCATCAAAAAAGCCTCCTTCCGCGTTGATGTTGTCGTAGTGCTTCACCTCCCAATCCCTGGCTTGTGTTAGCAAACTTAGCTTGCTGTTCAACGCCGTAGCGCGGAACAGCACCCTCCTCCGCGGAATCTTACTCCCCACTGGATCCGCCACAAGCCACGGCCCATATACCCAGCATGCCGTCCCTTGTTTTGCACCTTCCCTTGGCTTCACGATGGGGCCACCAATCCAGACCACCTCCTTGTGCTGTTCGTGGTACACAACCCTCCCAAAAGCCACCGTATCCCTCAGAAGCTCCCGCAACGCCAGGCACGCATCATACTCCTGTGGCTCCCCAAGCACCACACTCCTCCCCATATCCTCGTCAACCTCATTGATCGCGTTCGCGAAGTCGATCTCCCGCTCCAGGGCTGTCATTGCCTGGGAAGGCTCCGAGGTAGTGGCTCGCTCAATTCCTTGCGAGTCATAATGCTTTCTTCTGCAAGGGTCATGCCCAACCACAAACTCCCAGGGCGACCCAGTTACAGTGGCGGATCCAGTGACCGGAAAAGTGGTGTTTTCCGGAAAGAGGTCTTCCGCCGCTGTAATGTAGGTGTGCGCCGACGCACGAAAAGTTCCACCGTGCATCTCCACCGCGTTGTGGATTAGCCTGCCGTCAAAGATCACCACGCTCTTTGCCGGCAGGAAGCAGGTCACCGGCCGAAGGGTGTCCGGGGTGGCCCCATCCCCCAACTTATGCGACTGGGGGTACACCGTAAACGGGTACATGTCCGTTAGGACAAGCATGACGGACAGCGCACCATAGTCCCGATGCTTCTCCTGAACCAACGCCGCCGGGTAGGTGAGCAGGGCGGTTCGCGCCATGTCACCTTTCGGCACCTCCAGCTTCCCGAACGTGTCCCCCACCGCAGCCATGACGTCCTCAGCCACCTGCTCAAACCGTTTGTAAAACGGCGTGCCCTCCACCAGGTTCCCGATCCACCTCTTCGGGTCCTTCAGGGTGTCCAGCTCCCCATTGGCCTTCTTCTTGAACGCCCTGAAGTTGTTTCTGAACGCGGAGTTTGGAGCCAAATCCTTCTGGAACTCTGCAACCAGAGCCTTAGCGGATATCGTGTCCTGCAATTGACCGACACAATACCCACCCTCTGCAAGCCTATGCCTCCAGTGCTCGTCCAGCAGCACGCCTTTTGTGAAGTGAGGCTGCTCCTCCGCATTCTTTGCCCCCTCCGCAGCAGGCACCTTAGGAGCAGGCGTCTCTCCAGCATCTGTGCCCTCCTCTGTATCTGGCACCTCCCCAGCGGACTGATGCTTTGAAACTGGGGCCTCCACAGCAGGCACGTCCACGGCAGCAGGCGTCTCTGCAGCAGCCGTGCCCTGCTCTGCAACTGGCTGATCCTCAGCAGACTTGTGCTGAGGATCAGGGGCCTCCACAGCAGGCATGTCCTGTGAAACCGGGGCCTCCACAGCAGGCACGTCCACGGCAGCAGGCGTCTCTGCAGCAGCCGTGCCCTGCTCTGCAACTGGCTGATCCTCAGCAGACTTGTGCTGAGGATCAGGGGCCTCCACAGCAGGCATGTCCTGTGAAACCGGGGCCTCCACAGCAGGCACGTCGACGACAGCAGGCGTCTCTACAGCAGCCGTGCCCTGCTCTGTTCCTGGCACCACCAGAGGGGCCGCCGCGGCAGCTGTGCCCTGCTCTGCATCTGCCTCATTTTCCACCTCAGGGCCAGGATCCGCTGCGTCGGCATCGCCTGCCTCCTTCTTAGGAATTAGCGACAACTTATGCTTCTCCACCAGCCCGTCTCCTGGTTCTGCGCGAACTACTGCTGCGAACGTGGGCGGCGCCTCCTCTAACTGAGCTTCGTCCATGTTTCCAGCAGCCTGCTGCTGCGCTGCCATTCCCTCAGCCTTCTCCGCCCTAGCAGCAGCAGCACCAGTATCCGCAGCAGCCTGCCCATCATCAGGGTTCGGCGAGGCCGTGCACGCCCATTTGACAGGAGGCTGTCCAACGCAGAGATGGCGCCCGCATGTTGAAGAGTGGCTGTCTCCGGATTTTCGGCAGTTCTTGTGGAACCCGCGCTTGCAGGTCGCGCAGGTAACAAGCACTGGGAAGTGATTCTCCGAACCCATTCCGCAAAAGAGGCAGAACAGGCGGGCCAGGATCCCGCAGCGCCCGCATTCCCCTGGAAACCGCTTTTCCCCTGACGGTGTGAGCTGGCGCGACGCGCACCCAACGTGGAAGGAGTCGGAGCACATGTCGCAGGTCGCCAACGCCAGCCTCGTTCGATCCAACGAGTCGTCGGGATGGGGGCACCCTTCCACATTGCAGGCGGGTACTCCTTCACTCTCGGCGACACCTTCCACCAGTTTCCGCTCTGACTTCCGATCTGACTTGCGCCTTAAAGCGTTTGGCACGGCTGCCCCAACCGCTGCTGCATAGGTGAATCTGTTCTGCTTCATTATTAGAATATTAGCTCCCAATTTATACCAAAGTAACCGTCAATGCCTTCGTCCTCGATCCAAACGTCAATTGCGCAACGAAAACACGCGAAGAAAGTGCTATGGTCGCAGATAGCGTACAGTTCGCAGGTTGGCGTTACCGTTACAAGCACTCGAGCTCTCAGTGAGCAGATATCGCACTTTTGGTCCGACATGCTTACGGTTTTTAGGGGTCTCGTTCAGTTGTAAGATGTCGGGGGAGGGCTCTGATATACATTATCGCCCTCCCGATCATCCCATCTTTTGATCGTGTGGGCGAACCGACATGCCGATTCGAGCTTCCTGTGCGCAGGTATCGGACTTTTGGCCTGACATGCTTACGGTGTCGTGACGGAATTTCAATTAAATTATCTGATATGCATTATCGCCCTCCCGATCAGCTCATCACCTAATCGTGGGTGCGATACACGCGCCACGTGAAATATGACATGTCTGGGTGATAAATCATTACACGATCGAATCTTGAATCGAAATTTATGAATCGCCCGCAGGATCGACGAATTCGTTGATCGTGGGTGCGATACACACGCCACGTGAAATATGACATGTCCGGGTGATAAATCATTACACGATCGAATCTTGAATCGAAATTTATGAATCGCCCGCACGATCGACGCAGCAGTTGATCGTGGGTGCGATACACACGCTACGTCAAATTTGACATGTCCGGGTGATAAATCAAGAAATGGCGAATCGCCCCCACGATCGAACAGTCATTCCATCCTGGGGGCGATACTTACGCCACGGATACTTTTCGTGAAAGGACTATTCATATTCCTGATGCATGTGGGAGTCCGTGCAAAAGTTCAGACATGCAAATATGTTTATTGAAGGCGTGCTTTCGCCCGTAGACTCCTTACATGTTTGCCGCTTATGAGTGGCGTTTTTCGAAAAGGGATGCCTCCTCCTTCTTACCTTGTGGATGTATTGCCATGGCTCATGAGCCTCGGCGACATGGCGCGGAACTTGCCTTTGGAGTTTCCTATTGCACCAACGAATGTGGATCATGCAACAGAACTAGCGGGGCAGATCTCGGAGTTCGTCGATAAATGGAATGTGTTAACTGGGAATAAACCGAGCAGAGATCCTAGCGTGCTGCAGGCAGGTGGGGTTGGGAGGAATGCGAGGAATGCGCCCACACCTACCAGTACCGTTAAGAAAAGGCGCCTTGATCAGAATGCGCGAAGGAGGGAAGCTCGCTCTAGGAAGCGTTTAGACTTGGGCAAGGACGCGGTGGAGGTCTCTGCGCCTCAAGCACGGGTGAAATCGACGCTGGGTCCCTTAGGCGCCACAGCAGCCTCCGCAGGAGCCTCAGCGGTGGGTTGCCTGGTGCCGCATGGAAGTATACAACACTGGAACAACAAGCTCAAGGAGGTTTTCATGAACAAGCCGCATCTTATTGGTGGGGCGCTCTCGAACTTTGTGCGCACCTTACCCGCGGAAGAGATAGAAGCTGTGCGGCTAAGATTTCTGTCAGAGGAGGATCGCGTAGGAGGAACGATCGTGTCGAGCTTGCGGGCATCGTTCGCCGCTCTAGCTGGATATGGTTCCAGGCAGAACGCTGCCACGCGCATGGCGGGCGCAGCGATGGTATTTGGCAGAGACGTGGAGGGTGTTGAGGGTGCTGTTGCAAGCATCTTAGGGATAAATGTGAAGGTGGTGAAGGATGGACTCGTTGGGCACCGCAACTTGCTGTTGGGAGCTGCCCTTGGGACAGCGCAACGGCTTAATGCCGGTCTTCTGGCAGGGTTGGTCCTGGAAAACCTGCACATGGCCAACCGTGCTATAAGCGCGGAGCTGACCCACAAGATCCAAGCCTTCTGGCTGAGTGCTGGGATCAGTCGGGTGTCCACGTGTAAACGGGACGTGATCCAGCTGCGGCATATTGATGGAAGCGTGGAGAAGGTGTCGAAGCAGTGGTTGGAAATGACACAGTTGGAGGTGTTCCGCAAGTTCAAGAAGAAGTTTCCCGCCGAAAAGATCGAACTCCGATCTTTTGAGACTCGGAAGCCGAGGCAAGTGCAACGACTCACCCGAAGGGACACCATTTCCTGCTGCTGCAGGTACCACGAGGATATGCGGTTGGTGGTGGAGGCGTATGCTCGTTTCCAGGAGGTGGGCCACTCCGGCTGCAAGTGCACGGACGCGTCGTGTTGCCCTCGCGTTGGAGGCCTTCGGGCACGGCTGTCTGCCCGTAAACCATTTCCTGCTTTCCCGGACTTCAAGTGTGGTCGAGTGGAGGTGGGACGGTCAACCTCCGGTTTCACGGCATCGCTGCTGTGTCCAAGACAGCGGTCGAACGGAGAGCACGAGGACCACCACGACATGCCCTGCTTGGAGGGTTCTTGCAAACGGTGCGGGGGGCTGCAAAACTGGTCGTTGTGTCCGGCGGCGGTTTCCAACACTGCCACGCTGGACTGGCACACCTACGAGAACGTTCATATCGGAGTGGACGAGGACGGGAAGAACAAGCACCGGGTGCAGTTCGTCCAAAAGACGACCACTGCTGGTGAGCTGCTTGCAAAACTGCAAGCTCTGCTCCTTGGCCACGCCCCAGGGGAGTCCCCAAATTGTGTGTGTTCGGGCACGTTTGTGCGGAAAGCGGCGGACGGGAGTTGGAGGTTGGAGAAGTTGGTCGGTGTGCCTGCTGCCCAACCGTGTCGGTTTTTGAAGCCGTATGCCTACCACTGTTTCATGGCCACGCACTCCATGACAATGTTCAACAAGTGCAAGGCGGGCTTGCCTTTGGGGCACTGCCTCATATTGTTTGACTTCAGCGAGAACCACGCTCTGAACATTCCCAGGGCGATTCAGTCGTTGCACTGGATAGTGAAGCAAGCAACGCTGCTGTGTTGTGTGTTATGGCGGCACGCGGTTGGTTCCGTGGATGGTCAGACTTCCACCGAGGCCAACCCAATAATAGTGAAGGACCTGATCTACCTCATTAGCGACACCTTGCCGCACTCCCACCGAGGTATCCAGCATATGAGGAAACTTATCGTCAGTGAGTACTTCGTGAAGAGAGGTATACCTCTCCCCAAATTCATGCATGAGTGGGCGGATGGTAGTGCGGCACAAAACAAATGCGCAACCGCATTTGCCGACGTGGTGGAGAGCGGGCGGGAAGAGTCGGCGGAGTGGCCCCGAGGGCTTGGCATCCCGACACAGCGCAACTTCTTTGAGACGTCACATGCACGAGGTGAGCAAGACGCGATGGGAGTAGCGGTGAAGCATGAGGCGAGCTTGGCGGTGATGTCCACAACCGACAAATGGCATTGTAAAATACTGGACGCCAAAAGCTTGTACGAGTTCTGCATGGAAAGGTTGCAAAAGCCGAAGGATAGCGCTCGCGACAGAGGTGTTCAGTTCGGGCAAAGATTTTTCTTTCTGGTTGACGGCAAGGACGTGGACATCTCTGGACCTGGGTTTGACACGGTTGACCGGACTTTGGCGTTACACTCGGTGCGTGCAGGGGTGGGGTTGTTGGTGGGCTTGAAGCGGGACCGACAATGCTATTGCGATTATTGTTACGCGCAGTGCGCGAAGGCACAACCTGACACGGAGGGTTGCCTGTACCGGAGTCACGTGGACAGCTGGGAGCAGTTCACCTTGACGGAGGCAACCGAATCTGATGCCCGGCGCACCAGAACAAGAGTCGCGGAGGCCCGTGATGACGTGAGTGTGAAGGTTGCACGAGGAAACACTTTTGCAAGGCTGTCGGGGGGCGATCCTAATCACCCCTACTATTTGGTGAAGGCGTTGAGCGAGGTGAAGCAGGTGATCAACGCGGATGGGATGCGAGACGACTACTACTCGCCTGGTGGGGAGGGCGTAAATGCTACACCGGGGGAATTTGTCGTTGAAGGCCGATTTTATGAGTGGGCGGATGAGGAAAGCTGCGAGGAGTACTACATAGACACATCCAAGAAATGTCTGACATATTCGCATCATGTCGTGTGTGTGGAAGTGACAATGACCAGACGCAAATACCGCGGTAAGGAGTTTTATAGGTTGACCGATGCTGAGCACCAGCGCATTCTAGGGTTGTTGTGAAGAAGTATAACTATCACAGCAGGATAGATCACTAGAATCTTAGAACCCAAACAACACCATGCTGAATAGCATCTACTCTCGGCGTGTTGTGCATAACGCCCAACAGGGCCCACGCAAAATATGCCAACATAACAACGATTCTGTAATCGATTTGGGTAATTTTCAAATTGTGAGTCCCATCAGGAGTGTTTAAGTGATATGTGTAAACCCTCATTTCCACGATTGTGTGCACGCCGCACGCGCCGAGTGGCGTGGAACGCCAAAACAGGCCCGCGACAGGCCGAAACAGGCAAAAAAATCGATTTCTGTTAATTTTTGGGCCCAAAAATATATTTTTCCCCAAAATTTCAAATTGGGAGTCCCATCAGGAGTGTTTAAGTGATATGTGAAAACCCTCATTTCCACGATTGTGTGCACGCCGCACGCGCCGAGTGGCGTGGAACGCCAAAACAGGCCCGCGACAGGCCGAAACAGGCAAAAAAATCGATTTCTGTTAAAATTTGGGCCAAAAAAATATTTTTTTCCAAAATTTCAAATTGCGATTCCCATCAGGAGTGCTTAGGTGATATGTGAAAACCCTCATTCCCACGAATATGTGCACTCCACACGCGCGGAGTGGCGTAGAACGCCAAAATAGGCCCGCGACAGGCCGAAACAGGCAAAAAAATCTATTTCTGTTGAAATTTGGGCCCAATTTTTTTTTTTTTTCCAAAATTTCAAATTGCGATTCCCATCAGGAGTGCTTAGGTGATATGTGAAAACCCTCATTTCCACGAATATGTGCACTCCACACGCGCGGAGTGGCGTAGAACGCCACAACAGGCCCGCGACAGGCCGAAACAGGCAAAAAAAATCTATTTCTGTTGAAATTTGGGCCCAAAAAATATTTTTTTCCAAAATTTCAAATTGCGATTCCCATCAGGAGTGCTTAGGTGATATGTGAAAACCCTCATTCCCACGAATATGAGCACTCCACACGCGCGGAGTGGCGTAGAACGCCAAAACAGGCCCGCGACAGGCCAAAACAGGCAAAAAAACGCGATTTTCGGCCGATTTGGGCCAAGAAAATATTTTTTTTCAAAATTTCAAATTGCGGTGACCATCAGGATTAATTACGTGATATGTGAAACCCCTCAATTCCACGAATCGCTGCACTCCTCACCCGCGTAATGGTGTAGAACGCCAAAACAAGCTAAAAACAACGGTTTTTTCGCGATTTCACCCTGAAAAAATATTTTTTTGAAAAATATTTTTCGCAAAGTCCTAAGAATTCATGCGATTCCACTGCGACCGAAGTCCGATATAGCGATTCCATGGATATCATCGATTATGCATTTCGGCCATCTCACTCGTGCGACCGCTCTAAACTTTTAGCTGCACCGCGAGTATCCGTTACTTCGGATCGAGGGAAGGTACCTGATCCGATCCCGAACCCGTCATCGGTTCCAAAAAGAGCTCTACACCGACACTGACAGGATTTACAACACCGTAAAGAAGTAGAGCTGCGCCGATCCGACACCGATCGTGCGGTTGGGTGGGGAGCCCTACGCCGACACTGGCAGGTTCTGCACCGTTAAAAAATCGAGCTGCACTGCATCTGACCGACACTGGCGGTTCGATCGGACCCCGTCCACTTCGCCCGACAACCACGCCCATCTAGGCCAGTTTTTTGCCGACCTCCTTCCGCTCGTTCCAAGAACTAGGTCGTCCCTCCCTCCCGCTACACGCCAACGCCTTCATGCCGTCATGCCGAATGAGATGAGTAAGGCCAAGCAGAAAGTTTTTAGTCAGCCTGCTATCGACGCCAACCTCTTTATTAAGCAATACCCTGGAGTGGAGCAGGTAGCTTTGAAAGTAGTAGTGAACGTCCCGGGGCACTGGTTCGATAATGCTCCCGACAGTGAGAAAAATAAGCAATTCCGCGCGGAGGCAGTTGAGTATTGCGACGTTAAAAGGCTTGGCAGTGGACAACGTGCTACAAGATCCCCAGCTATTCGTTTCCAAGTCTGCGAGGACGCTCGCGACGACCCCTCTCACCCTGGCTACTGGATACAGCTTTCTTCATGGAACCGTTTTCGGCATTTAACTTAACCTTCAAAAGTTAGTCCCCTATTGATAACCCTATCGGCATCGCGGGCGCACGAGAAAATAATTTCAGTTTCGGATGAAACGTGACCGGAATCATGCGTGCGATATGCCAATATGTTCGTATGTATAATAAGCTCATATGTTGGGTGCAATTTCACCCTCAAAGGCGGAGTACATCAAAAGTTAGTCCTCTATTGATAACCCTATCGGTATCGCGGGCGCACTAGAAAATAATTTCAGTTTCGGATGAAACGTGACCGGAATCATGCGTGCGATATGCCAATATGTTGCCGAAGGCCTGCACCGGCCCGACACCGATTACAAGTGCAGGCCGAAGGCCTGCACCGACCCCGACACCGATTACAAGTGCAGGCCGAAGGCCTGCACCGGCCCCGACACCGACTACAAGTGCAGGCCGAAGGCCTGCACCGACCCCGACACCGACTACAAGGCAAAGATGCCAAGCTAACTTGGCAAGGTCGGACAGGATCCGATGTCGACACTGATTAAAGGTGTCAAGAGTATTCAATGCAATATGCAGGCTACGGCCTTAGTACAATACCTAGAAAGGTCAAAGCCACTGAGCTAACTAATGCAGCATAAATGCTAGCTGCCTTGAAGGCTATACAATAAGCCTATTGCCCTTATGTCTTGATATGTATCCGTGTATTGGCATCTCTTTGAGGTAATTATGCCTACTAAATGAGCCATACAACCATCTTGTCTTCATTGATCATTACATATCTGATCATATC
>LGRX02021709.1:0-19381 GCA_001247695.2 Cymbomonas tetramitiformis
TAAGGTACTAGGCCCGGTCGATCTTAAATTAAGATCTCCACTAGGCGCATCTGACGGTCGATGGGATTTTTTATGTTGCCGACGTGGCGCACTCGAGAGATCCGAACATGAACATCGAGTCTGCCATTCCATTAATTATTTGACATTTCTCGATCCTCGCGTCTGCTATGCAATGCAAAAGCGAATCTATCTGATATCCGAACATCGCGTCGGCCATGCGATGTTTAAATCATTTTCGCCATTACAACATCTAACCGTAGGATCATGTGCGAGAAAGTGCTTTGCTTTTTGCTTCCCAGCATGCCATGCCATAACGCGTGGGTGGCGTCGCGATATATGTACGCGACTGCAGTGGCACTGTCATCGTTGGCGTCTGGCGATCGTGAGATCGAAAGTTTGACTGCGTCGCCCGTTGGGATTCGAGCTTTGCTGCTGCTGCTGCTGCTGCTGCTGCTGATTGACTAAGTAAGGTAATTTGGTTCGGGTGAAGATTATAAAGGTCAGAGGTATTTACTTGGTGCCAAGATTATAAAGGTCAGAGGTAGGTAAGGTAAGGTAAGGTAAGGTAATTTGGTTTGGGTGAAGATTATAAAGGTCAAAGGTAGGTAGGTAAGGTAAGGTAATTTGGTTTGGGTGAAGATTATAAAGGTCAGAGGTCTAGGCGCTGTCGATCACAAATATGCGATCTCCACTAGGCGTCGATCTTTTTGGACAGCACGATTACTTACCATGCGATGTTAACATGGATATCGCCATTACATCATATGACCGCAGGATCATGTGCGCGACAGTGCTTTGCTTTTTGCTTCCCAGCATGCCATGCCATAACGCGTGGGTGGCGTCGCGGTACATACACGCGACTGTCGTGGCACTGTCATCGTTAGCGTTTGGCGATCGTGAGATCAAAAATTCGACTGTATCGCCCGTTGGGATTCGAGCTTTGCTGCTGCTGCTGCTGCTGATTAAGGTAAGGTAAGGTACTAGGCCCGGTCGATCTTAAATTAAGATCTCCACTAGGCGCATCTGACGGTGGATGGGATTATTTATCTTGCCGACGTGGCGCACTCGAGAGATCCGAACATGAACATCGAGTCTGCCATTCCATTAATGATTTGACATTTCTCAATCCTCGCGTCTGCTATGCAATGTAAAAGCGAATCTATCTGATTTCCGAACATCGCGTCGGCCATGCGATGTTTAAATCATTTTCGCCATTACACTATCTGACCGTAGGATCATGTGCGCGACAGTGCTTTGCTTTTTGCTTCCCAGCATGCCATGCCATAACGCGTGGGTGGCGTCGCGATAAATGTACGCGACTGCAGTGGCACTGTCATCGTTAGCGTCTGGCGATCGTGAGATGGAACATTCGACTGTATCGCCCGTTGGGATTCGAGCTTTGCTGCTGCTGCTGCTGCTGCTGATTGACTAAGGTAAGGTAAGGTAAGGTAAGGTTTTGGTTTGGGTGAAGATTATAAAGGTCAGAGGTAGGTAAGGTAAGGTAAGGTAATTTGGTTTGGGTGAAGATTATAAAGGTCAGAGGTCTAGGCGCAGATGATGTGACATTATCATCTGGCGACATGTACAGTCATGGTCGACCGTACTGTCGACTGTCATAATAATATATGACACGACATGACATGACATGGTATGACATGTCTGACAGGTATGACACGTATGACATGAATGGCACATATGTCATCGGTCATGACCCTGACAGATCTCCCCTCTTAAAAGATTGTTATGTATGTACGGCGATATGATTTGGGATGGGGATGTGAGATATTAAATGTGTTATTGTTAGGGCTGATATGCGAGCCCACAAATATTATACAATATCAAATAAACACTGTGCTGTTGAACGGCACACACAAGTGTATCTAATAGTATAGCGGGTTGTGAGTGCAGTCTCTGTATGAAGAACTGCTGAAGCCCAACGCTTCCTCACTTTATACCATACGTCTCCCATCATCGTAGATGGTACCGCCATTGGGTTGTGAACCCGAGACGTAGGTTGAACGACCAGCATTGTGGTAACGACTAGTTCGTTCATGCTGCGCATGCGTGTTCCGCACATGCTAAAAGCGAAGATGGTTCTTGTTTGTACTTCAAGATGTATCTTTGCTTTGCCATCTTCGAGTTCGACGTACGAACTCTCGATGACAAGGTCATTCAAGTCTTTCCTTGAATAATGACAGATGATGTGACATTATCATCTGGCGACATGTACAGTCATCGTCGACCGTACTGACGACTGTCATAATAATATATGACGCGACTCGACATGTACAGTCATGGTCGACCGTACTGTCGACTGTCATAATAATATATGACACGACATGACATGACATGGTATGACATGTCTGACAGGTATGACACGTATGACATGAATGGCACATATGTCATCGGTCATGACCCTGACAGATCTCCCCTCTTAAAAGAGTTGTGACCTCACAACGGGCATACCTTTGTATATGTCTATGATGTCTTTGTTGTTGTCGCTTCTTGCTGGTACCAGTCTTCTTACACCGATTTGAGGCGTCCCTCATGGTGTTTTTAGGTTATTGGGGGGAACTGAGTCCACTTTAGTCCCTCACCTTACAGTTCTCAGGATGTAGCCCACCTTTGAAGGTTCAATGAATTGCGTTTCGTGATGCAGATTGACGCTGGATTACTGATTGATCCACACGTATCGTGCGTCAGAGTGACGATTCAAAGCATCCGAAGTCTACGTTACGGATTATTTGCGCTAGCCGTCGACGCTTTTGCGAACGATGATCCCACGATTTAACGATTTATAATCGAACGATTCTCGGCCTGATATAGTGCACCCAACCCTTCCTCCCCTCCTTAAGCTACTTTGGAGGATCATAGGTAGCGATGGGGAGCCCGATTTTGGGGCTTGTTTTAATGCAAAGCGGAGAAGGCCCTGCTTACGAGATATCGGAGGGTCTTTATAAGTCCACTTTAAATCCTCACCCGTCTGCCAAACTCCTGATATGGTCCAGTACGCACGCTTTGACGAACACCTATCGCGATGAGTGAGAATGGATTCGCCACGTACTAATGTGAAATTTCTTTAGTTATGTTTGTCAAGCACAACTTAGGATCACAACTCCGTCTACCTCAGTCCCGTTCCCGGTAGCTTCGGATGACTGGCCAAGAATCCGATGACAAACCACGGCTTTGGCAAAGGTAGCATATAGCAGTTTTTATTTATCCACAGATATGATATCTCGCATGTGTGCGTATCTGTGCAAGGATATGATTTTTAACAAGGCTCACTACACCTTTAGCAAGGAAGGATCAATTTCCCGCTTCTATGCAACATAATGATAAAACATTAAGAGCAAGGTTATAGATGATCGACATGTATTAGTATATATTACAAGAAGTAAGGGCATAAGGCTTAATATAATGTCTAGCCTTCATAGGCAGCTATAATGTCTGCTGCATTGGTCAGCTCTGTGGCTTTGACCCAGGTGTCATGCTCAGGGCCGTAGCCTGCATATCGCACTAAATAGTATTTGACACCTCTAGTGAACTTATCCGAGAGTATATGTGATATCTCAAACAGTGGTTGCCCTTATTCGGTGATCATCTGTGGCAGAGGCAAAGGTGCTTGGATCGAGTCATTGTACAGCTCTAATCTGGATACAGGCTGTACTGGATGAATACGGATATCGAGGTTTCCGAAATCTAACTCGTATGCACGCCCATGGCTAAGCACTTTGGATATAGTGAACTGCCCAATATATGGCTGCTTAAAGTGTCTGCCTGCCTCTGTCAAACCAGTTCATTGAATAAACTCGGTCCGTAAAAGAACTTTCTGCCCAACTGCAAACTGCTTAGGCATATGAGTCTTATTGAATCTGGCTTGGCTAATTTCTGCTGCTCGGGAAATGTTGTCTACCGCGTTGGCATGAACAGCCGAGTACTGGTCAAAATGATCTCGAATAGCTCTTTGTATTGGAACAGGAGCTTCTGGCGGAATAGTGATAACCAGGTCATGAGGCGAAAGTGGTCGCGCCATCGAGTCGAGATAAAATGGTGAATAACCAGTTGATGCAGAAACGGTATTGTTAATTGCAAACTCCACCAGAGGCAACTTGTCCTCCCACGAATTGGCTGAAGTATCATTGCAACAACACCTGAGGATGAAAAAAAATTCTACTTAGTCAGTTTGTAAACCAGAGGATGGTGAAATCAAATCATGAATCAACAATTTGAAAAATACCTGAGGATGTCCTCTATGAAGGCATGGCTCCTCTCATTGGCAGCATTCGACTGTGGATGGTGTGATGACGTCATGGACAATCTCGTACCAGTAGATTTCCACAGTGTCTGCCAGAATGTAGAGGTGAATCTGGGGTCTCGATCTGAGATGATGTTCCTCGGAAGACCATGGAGCTTGAAGATATGCTGCATATAGATAGAAGCAGTATGCTGAGCTGTCCAGGTCATGCTGAAGGGGATGAGATGACAGCGATGAGAGAATTGGCACATTACCACAAATATACTGTCGTGCCCATTAGTGGTGATAGGCAGGTCAGTGATCCAATCAAGAGATACATCTAGCCATTTTGTCTTAGGCACGGAATATCGTATGTGTGCCTGCCCATAAGGCTTGTGTCGCCTCGTTTTCTGGAGCTGACAAACGGGGCACTCCCGAATGTACTTGATGGCTGCCGTTGTCATTCCTGGTCAATAATACCGGCTACGCAGAAGATGAAGCATGCGATTTTTGCCTACATGACCAGAAATAGTGGCTGAGTGGCACTCATGAAGGAGAATGTGGCGAAGCTGTGTGATCTCACCGTCATCTGTGGGGACTTTAGCTGTTGGTGGAATGTACAGCTGTCTGCCAAATATGGTCTTACGATAGATCAACCCCTGAATGAGCTCGAAGCTGAAGCTGCTGACTGACTGTGATGAAGTCGATGATGTCAGCTTAGCCAAAATAGTCTGTGCAAATGTGTCACGATCATACTCGGATATAATGATGTCGTGCAGCTGATGAGCTGATGAAGAAGATATAAGAGCAACTTTGAATATAGAATCTGTGGGTGGTATGACTGGAACCTCGGTGATGTCGATGTGTTTCAGACAATCAGTGAGTTCAAAGAGTGTAGAGATACGCGTGAGTGCGTCTACAACTTTATTCTTTCGCCAGCAATGTGCTCTATACGGAAGTTGTACTCGGAGAGCTCATCCAACCACCGTGCCTGTTTGGGGCTCAGTGTGGATTTGGTCTGGAAATAAACCAGTGGCTGATGATCTGAGCGTACAATAGTCTCAGGAGCTCCCAACAAGATGTGGCGAAAGAATCGGAAGCCTTCCACAATGGCAAATAGCTCGATCTCAGGAATATGCCAACGTCTCTGTGTATCGGATAGAGTGACGCTGTGATAGCCACATGGCTTCATACCTTTTCCTTGATCCTGGAGTATCACTTGACCAACGTGTGTGCCTGATCCATCGACCTCCATAATAGATGGCAGTTTCTGATCTGGGAGCTGCAATACTGGAGCATTACAGATGGCACTTTTGAGGTTATCAAATGCCTGCTGCTGCTCAGATTCCCAGACAAACTCTGCATTATCTTTAAGGAGACGATTGAGCGGCTCGGCAACTTTGGAGAACATTGGTATGAATCTCCTAAATTGACCGACCATGCCCAAGAATGACCGAAGGGATGACTTGCCATCTTTAGCCATACGGCGTAGAGGCTGCTTTCCAACGGTAGGACCATAAGATACTGGAGGCTGAATTGCCATGACTGCTCGGATTCTGTCTTCGATGATGGATAGGCCTGCTTCAGAGATGTGATGTCCGATAAAGTCTATAGATCTGACCAACAACTCCACCTTGGAAGGCCTGATGAAGAACTGGTGATCTCTGCAACGCTGAAGGAACTGTCGAACATGCTTCACATGGCTGTCAAAGTCTGGACTGTATACAACAGTGTCGTCCATGAATATGACAAGAAACTGATCGATGAAGTCGAAGAATGCCCGGTTTCCTACTCGAAGAGCTGTTGCAGGAGCATTGGTCAATCCGAAAGGCATAACTGTCCATTCATAAGAACCATATCTGGTGCGGATAGCAGTTTTATGAATGTCGTCTGGATGAATGGGAATCTGGTGGAAAAACTGGTTGAAATAAAATCTGCTGAACCAGCGTGCTCCCTTCAGCTGCTCAAGTAGGGTGTCGTGTGGTGGCAATGGATACGTGTCCTTTATGGTGATGTTATTCAGGGCACGATAATCACAACACATCCTCCACTTCCCCCCTGGCTTGGGAGCGAAAATGATTGGGCACCCATATGGTGATGATGATGGACGAAGGATACCCAACTCGACATATTTAATAATTTGCCGTTTGAGCTCCTCCATCATGGGTACTGGGATGGTACGTACTGGCTGTGATGGTTGCTTATGTCCAGGTTCAATGTTGATTCGATGATAACCACCTTCAAACCGTTCTGGCCTATGACCAGCTGGAAGATCCTCCTGGAATATGTCTGAAAAGTCTTCTCTCACTTGATCACGTGCTGCTGTGACCTCGGGGTCTTCCATAGTGGTGTCTGAGTCTGCTGCTGCAAAGACCAGTTCACCATCGACCACTGAGAGGAAAAAGAGATATGCTACGGCTTCTTCAGCCGAACCACTGGATCGAATGCGACGAAGATGCTTTCTCATGGTGGTGGCGCTGACCAATTCCAATTCAGGAAGGCCATCCGAGTCTGGAGTCTGCTCAACTCTGGACAATATTGTGCGAATACTGGAGCCTGATGAATGCTTCCTAGTAATCGTCAGATTTTTGGTCTGAAAGTCAATGTGTGGATTCCTCCTCTCCAACCAATCTTGACCCAGAATGACAGTGAATGGTTTCATGTCAATGATGTAAAAATCTTCTGCATCCTTATACTTGCCCAGAGAAAATGTAGCTTTGGGAAGATAGGATGTGCATGGTAGTTGGCTTCCTCCAGCCAATCCCACTGAAAATGATGAAGAATCTGTGGGTGCTATACCAAGCTGAGCAGCAAACTGTCTGTCGATGAAAGACGATGTGGCTCCTGGATCTACCAAAATGTGAGTACTCTGTCCATAAACTTTCCCTTTATACAACAACAGCTTCTTCTGTGATTTCAGCTGTGCTGTTTGAGACTGCATCTGTGCGATGTGCTCTGAGGGATTGTCCATCTGCTGAAACTGCAATGTCAGACTGGAAAGGACTTCTTCTGAGATACTCTCAACCCGGCCACTTGCTTCAGTGGCATCTGCAGGCTGATCTACCCTCGGGGTGCTCTCAACGCCGGTACCTGCGCAGTACCCTGAGAGTTTCCCTGAGGAGCTGGAGCTGAAGCTGGAACTGGAGTTGCAACTGCTGCATTGATGCTGTGCTGACTCTTCAGTTCCTTGACCAAGGTGTTGATCGTATTGACGAGTTTGCCAGACCCATTCTTAGCACCCTGATTGTTCTGCGGCTGTCTCTGATTCTGAAAATCGGTCCTGGTGGCATAACAATCCTTCTCGATGTGACCAACACGACCACAACGATGGCAAGTCCTATCATTCTGTCCTTTTCCTTTTCCTTTTCCTTTGCCCTTGCCTTTAACATCGCGTCGGCCATGCGATGTTTAAATAATTTTCGCCATTACACTATCTGGCCGTAGGATCATGTGCGCGACAGTGCTTTGCTTTTTGCTTCCCAGCATGCCATGCCATAACGCGTGGGTGGCGTCGCGATAAATGTACGCGACTGCAGTGGCACTGTCATCGTTGGCGTCTGGCGATCGTGCGATCGAAAATTCGACTGCGTCGCCCGTTGGGATTCGAGCTTTGCTGCTGCTGCTGCTGCTGCTGCTGCTGCTGCTGCTGCTGCTGCTGATTGACTAAGGTAATTTGGTTGGTGAAGATTATAAAGGTCAGAGGTAGGTAAGGTAAGGTTTGGTTTGGGTGAAGATTATAAAGGTCAGAGGTACTAAGGTAATTTGGTTTGGGTGAAGATTATAAAGGTCAGAGGTAAGTAAGGTAAGGTAATTTGGTTTGGGTGAAGGTTATAAAGGTCAAAGGTAGTAAGGTAAGGTAAGGTAAGGTAAGGTAAGGTATGGTAATTTACTTGATGCCAAGCCGATAACCTTCAGAGGTAGTAAGGTAATTCACTCCATGCCAAGACGATGAAGATCAGAGGTCTAGGCGCTGTCGATCACAAATATGCGATCTCCACTAGGCGTTGGTCTTTTCGGACAGCGCAACTAATTACCATGCGATGTTAACATGGTTATCGCCATTACATCATATGGCCGCAGGATCATGTGCGCGACAGTGCTTTGCTTTTTGCTTCCCAGCATGCCATGCCATAACGCGTAGGTGGCGTCGTGATACATCCACACGACTGTTGTGGCATCACTGTCATCGTTAGCGTCTGGCGATCGTGAGATGGGACATTCGACTGCATCGCCCGTTGGGATTCGAGCTTTGCTGCTGCTGCTGCTGATTGACTAAGTACTAGGCGCTGTCGATCACAAATATGCGATCTCCATTAGGCGTCGATCCTTTTGGACAGCACGATTGATTACCATGCGATGTTAACATAGATATCGCCATTACATCATATGACCGCAGGATCATGTGCGCGACAGTGCTTTGCTTTTTGCTTCCCAGCATGCCATGCCATCACGCGCGGGTGGCGTCGTGGTACATACGCGCGACTGTTGTGACACTGTCATCGTTAGCGTCTGACGATCGTGAGATGGAACATTCGACTGTATCGCCCGTTGGGATTCGAGCTTTGCTGCTTCTGCTGCTGCTGCTGCTGCTGCTGCTGCTGCTGCTGCTGATTGACTAAGGTAATTTACTTCATGCGAAGACGATAAAGGTCAGAGGTAGTAAGTAAGTACTAGGCGCTGTCGATCACAAATATGCGATCTCCACTAGGCGTCGATCCTTTTGGACAGCACGATTAATTACCATGCGATGTTAACATGAATATCGCCATTACATCACCTGACCGCAGGATCATGTGCGCGACAGTGCTTTGCTTTTTGCTTCCCAGCATGCCATGCCATAACGCGTGGGTGGCGTCGTGGTACATACACGCGACTGTTGTGGCACTGTCATCGTTAGCGTCTGGCGATCGTGAGATGGAAAATTCGACTGCGTCGCCCGTTGGGATTCGAGCTTTGCTGCTGCTGCTGATTGACTAAGGTAAGGTAACTACTAGGCGCTGTCGATCACAAATATGCGATCTCCACTAGGCGTCGATCTTTTTGGACAGCACGATTAATTACCATGCGATGTTAACATGGATATCGCCATTACATCATATGACCGCAGGATCATGTGCGCGACAGTGCTTTGCTTTTTGCTTCCCAGCATGCCATGCCATAACGCGTGGGTGGCGTCTTGATACATACACGCGACTGTTGTGGCACTGTCATCGTTGGCGTCTGGCGATCGTGAGATGGAAAATTCGACTGTACCGCCCGTTGGGATTCGAGCTTTGCTGCTGCTGCTGCTGCTGCTGCTGATTGACTAAGGTAAGTAAGGTAATTTGGTTTGGGTGAAGATTATAAAGGTCAGAGGTAGTAAGGTAATTTGGTTTGGGTGAAGATTATAAAGGTCAGAGGTAAGTAAGGTAAGGTAATTTGGTTTGGGTGAAGGTTATAAAGGTCAAAGGTAGTAAGGTAAGGTAAGGTAAGGTAAGGTAAGGTATGGTAATTTACTTGATGCCAAGCCGATAACCTTCAGAGGTAGTAAGGTAATTCACTCCATGCCAAGACGATGAAGATCAGAGGTCTAGGCGCTGTCGATCACAAATATGCGATCTCCACTAGGCGTCGGTCTTTTTGGACAGCGCAACTAATTACCATGCGATGTTAACATGGTTATCGCCATTACATCATATGACCGCAGGATCATGTGCGCGACAGTGCTTTGCTTTTTGCTTCCCAGCATGCCATGCCATAACGCGTGGGTGGCGTCGTGATACATCCACACGACTGTTGTGGCATCACTGTCATCGTTAGCGTCTGGCGATCGTGAGATGGGACATTCGACTGCATCGCCCGTTGGGATTCGAGCTTTGCTGCTGCTGCTGCTGATTGACTAAGTACTAGGCGCTGTCGATCACAAATATGCGATCTCCACTAGGCGTCGATCCTTTTGGACAGCACGATTGATTACCATGCGATGTTAACATAGATATCGCCATTACATCATATGACCGCAGGATCATGTGCGCGACAGTGCTTTGCTTTTTGCTTCCCAGCATGCCATGCCATCACGCGCGGGTGGCGTCGTGGTACATACGCGCGACTGTTGTGACACTGTCATCGTTAGCGTCTGACGATCGTGAGATGGAACATTCGACTGTATCGCCCGTTGGGATTCGAGCTTTGCTGCTTCTGCTGCTGCTGCTGCTGCTGCTGCTGCTGCTGCTGCTGATTGACTAAGGTAATTTACTTCATGCGAAGACGATAAAGGTCAGAGGTAGTAAGTAAGTACTAGGCGCTGTCGATCACAAATATGCGATCTCCACTAGGCGTCGATCCTTTTGGACAGCACGATTAATTACCATGCGATGTTAACATGGTTATCGCCATTACATCACCTGACCGCAGGATCATGTGCGCGACAGTGCTTTGCTTTTTGCTTCCCAGCATGCCATGCCATAACGCGTGGGTGGCGTCGTGGTACATACACGCGACTGTTGTGGCACTGTCATCGTTGGCGTCTGGCGATCGTGAGCTCAAAAGTTTGACTGCGTCGCCCGTTGGGATTCGAGCTTTGCTGCTGCTGCTGATTGACTAAGGTAAGGTAACTACTAGGCGCTGTCGATCACAAATATGCGATCTCCACTAGGCGTCGATCCTTTTGGACCGCACGATTAATTACCATGCGATGTTAACATAGATATCGCCATTACATCATATGACCGCAGGATCATGTGCGCGACAGTGCTTTGCTTTTTGCTTCCAAGCATGCCATGCCATCACGCGCGGGTGGCGTCGTGGTACATACACGCGACTGTTGTGGCACTGTCCTCGTTAGCGTCTGGCGATCGTGAGATGGAACATTCAACTGTATCGCCCGTTGGGATTCGAGCTTTGCTGCTTCATCTGCTGCTGCTGCTGCTGCTGCTGATTGACTAAGGTAATTTACTTCATGCGAAGACGATAAAGGTCAGAGGTAGTAAGTAAGTACTAGGCGCTGTCGATCACAAATATGCGATCTCCACTAGGCGTCGATCCTTTTGGACAGCGCAACTAATTACCATGCGATGTTAACATGAATATCGCCATTACATCACCTGACCGCAGGATCATGTGCGCGACAGTGCTTTGATTTATTGCTTCCCAGCATGCCATGCCATAACGCGTGGGTGGCGTCGTGGTACATACACGCGACTGTTGTGGCACTGTCATCGTTAGCGTCTGGCGATCGTGAGATCAAAAATTTGACTGCGTCGCCCGTTGGGATTCGAGCTTTGCTGCTGCTGCTGATTGACTAAGGTAAGGTTACTACTAGGCGCTGTCGATCACAAATATGCGATCTCCACTAGGCGTCGATCCTTTTGGACAGCACGATTAATTACCATGCGATGTTAACATGGATATCGCCATTACATCATATGACCGCAGGATCATGTGCGCGACAGTGCTTTGCTTTTTGCTTCCTAGCATGCGATGCCATAACGCGTGGGTGGCGTCGTGGTACACACACGCGACTGTTGTGGCACTGTCATCGTTAGCGTCTGGCGATCGTGAGATGGAACATTCAACTGTATCGCCCGTTGGGATTCGAGCTTTGCTGCTGCTGCTGCTGCTGCTGATTGACTAAGGTAAGGTAAGATAAGTACTAGGCGCTGTCGATCACAAATATGCGATCTCCACTCGGCGTCGATCTTTTTGGACAGCACGATTAATTACCATGCGATGTTAACATGGATATCGCCATTACATCACCTGACCGCAGGATCATGTGTGCGACAGTGCTTTGCTTTTTGCTTCCCAGCATGCCATGCCATAACGCGTGGGTGGCGTCGTGGTACATACACGCGACTGTTGTGGCACTGTCATCGTTAGCGTCTGGCGATCGTGAGATCAAAAATTTGACTGCTTCGCCCGTTGGGATTCGAGCTTTGCTGCTGCTGCTGCTGATTGACTATGGTAAGGTAAGATAAGTACTAGGCGCTGTCGATCACAAATATGCGATCTCCACTAGGCGTCGATCTTTTTGGACAGCACGATTAGTTACCATGCGATGTTAACATGGATACTGTATCGCCATTACATCATATGACCGCAGGCTCATGTGCGCGACAGTGCTTTGCTTTTTGCTTCCCAGCATGCCATGCCATAACGCGTGGGTGGCGTCGCGGTACATACACGCGACTGTTGTGGCACTGTCATCGTTAGCGTCTGGCGATCGTGAGATGGAGCATTCGACTGTATCGCCCGTTGGGATTCGAGCTTTGCTGCTGCTGCTGATTAAGGTACGTAAGGTAATTTGGTTTGGGTGAAGATTATAAAGGTCAGAGGTAGGTAGGCAAGTAAGTAAGTAAGTAAGTAAGGTAATTCACTTGATGCCAAGACGATAAAGGTCAGAGGTAGGTAAGGTAAGGTAAGGTAAGTAAGGTAATTTACTTGATGCCAAGACGATAAAGATCAGAGGTAGTAATTTGGTCCGGTTCAAAATAATCATAAGGAGCAGAGGTTATAATATTATATAATGGCCAGCGAAGCGGCCGATGTCGCGACCGCGAAGCGGTCGCGACCGCGAGGCCAATTATTTATATTGACTTATCTTACGTCGCGCAGCGGCCATGCGACACAGTGACACACAGGACCGCGAGGCCGATATAAAGATATTCATGTGCATTCACAATTATATTTGATCTGATTATATTCATCGTAGTAATAATATAATATTAATAAACCGAAAAACTTCAAAACTTATACAAAAATAAGGCCTCGTACATAGATCCTCCCGTGTCCCGTATCTTCTCAGGATGGACTATTTTTATAAATCTTCACCTTTATAAACAAATGAAAAATTATATTTTATCATTTGGCTTTCTGACATCAGATACCAAACGTAGCGTAGTGGAACTGCGTCAAGGCTACATCCAGGAGGTAAGGGGTTCAAGCCTCGTCGGTGGTGTAACCTGCAATATTTTACCAAAGAGTATGCGTACTCGTACTGGGTACAGTGCCTCCTAAACTCAAAAATTAAGTAAATATAATGTAACATGATATTATATTAGCAATGGCGGTTTTTATAATATATATAGATATTTAGTCATCTTGGATCTTCCGACGCTTTTCTAAAACGCATAAAGAAAATCATATAATGTACAATATTATATACTATATATGGGATACTGTATAAAAGAAGATTTGCATAATCAGGACTTGGTTGAATAATCGTGTCTTCGAGATGATAATGGATCATTTTCGATTGTGTCACCATTGTATGACCATCAGCGACCGTCAGCCATACTGACATGCATCATCGAAGTAGGTGACAGGTCAGCAATTCACGAGTAATGGACATCACGTATGCCACCTACACGATGCTCTCATGGCGATATAGATGATGTAAAGCATGCATCATATTGCATATGCAAATTATGTAATTACATACGCATTCATGGATCATCGCGAGCGTGTCACCGCATCGAGCATAAACATACAGATATGTGGTATGCATATATGCTCAGGTCATATCCCTTAGCTCCGGCGCATGGTTGACTATCAATATATGTGGTATGTATATATGCGAGCTCTGCTGCTCCTGCGGGGCCTGCCCTCGTCTGCAGATATCAGCGCGCCAATATTTGCGGATGTGCGCACTTTGTTATTGGTGCGCTGATATTTGCGGATGAGGGCGGTACTCGGAATTGCATATTGACGCGACATGCAGGCGCGATGGTAACCATAGCGTTCGTATCTGACGGTGGTAAAAGATTGGTAGGGTTTAGTGGATTGTCGTGTCATGCATACGCGCAGGCCAACGAAAGTCGCAAAGTCGCGCGAGCAATGATCGATGATCATGCAGAAACGCCGTGGCAATTCATGCAGACGTTTTTGAGTTTTTATGCATTGTGTAGACGCGCATGCTGCAATGATAAACATAAGCAAGTGGCACATCGTGCTTCCTTTTTAACATATTATTTGCAGCTGCCGTGCTCGCATGTGGCGATGCGATCTAGCAGGCTCGCTTTTACGTACATCGTCTGCATGTTAGCACGCGCATGGTGCAATTATAAAATACACATATGGCATTCATACGGTATAATTGGATATTGATAATTATGTATAAATGCATCGTCATCTTGGAAGTTTGCGTTCATTTGTGGCTGACATGTGGCACGCGTACTTCAGATTTGAATGACCCCTACACTTTTCACATATATAAACACAGATATTGAGATACATAGAATAGACACGACATGTATAATACAATTTATACAAATATAGTCGGCTAATATAAATTGATCTGCTGTCCTGATACGGTGTGTTCAATCGTCTCCGGTATAATTATGTGCAGAGCACGTAATTAACTAAATATTGCCGATATATGGTGGTATCTATTGCAGATTTGAATAATCACGACTTCGTTGAATATAATCACGACTTGGCAATGCCGATATTACGATATTACGATATTACGACGGAAAGGGGGCAAAAAATATAGTTGTGTCAGCAAATTCATCATTGGTCGAAATAATAGTAGTGGCATACTTTGCATTTATATTACTGGTTAAACTGATGTTCGCTATCACTATATAGACACTGCAGTATACGTTACAGATCTATCGATATATCGTATAAATATATATGACGTGCACTGTCACGGTGTCACAATCGTATCGCATTTTCCTTTTTGATTCTCAATCCTGCAATACCCGTACCCGCGAGGCATGACCGCCTGCGCCTGCGCCTGCGCCTCGTCGTCGCGCGTTCCTGCTCCCATAAGAGCAGCAACACACTATTCGATGAAAATGACATTATCATATGTCATTTTTGGATTTATATATATTTCAAAAAAATCAGGGTTTAGTGATATTTATGCGCGAAATAGGGATACATAAAGGCAACACGCTAGAAAAGTGCAGTATGCGTACAATGAAAACACCGAAATATGCATACATGTATCATTCTTTATTCAAATGTTTACGAGCAGAGTACTTTTCACCCTATACCGTCGAGGCATGACTGATACTATCAGTCAGGGCGGTCGACAAATCCTACTAATTTATGCATCATTATCATCCGCGTCATTGCCATCTAAGTCTTCTTCATCAGATTCGGCAGTGGCTGCTTCCTTTCCCTTCGCCGTCGGTTCGCTCTTCGTCTTGGGCTCCGTCTCGGCCTTTTGATCGGGCTCGGCGTCGAAATTGGTCAGCCGTTGCTGCGCAGAGCTGACCATGTACTGGTCGTGGTCGAAGCCGATCGCGTTCATACCACACCTCATGGCGGCCATGGACGTCGAGCCGACGCCGCAGCAAGCGTCGAGAATCCAGTTGAGTGGATGGCCGTTCTCATCCGTCTTGCCCGGATTGTCACCGAGCATGTGGCACTGGATCAGCTCCATCAACAGTGCTAGGGGTTTCTGATGGTTATTCACGACTTTGCCCTCGCGTTTGAACATCTGGTGCACAACCGGGAAGCCGCGCAAAAGTGACGCGCGGCTGTAACGTTCACCATCCCCCAGATCAAAGTTGAACATCCACTCCGGCTTTTTAGAAGACTCCTCCTGGGCATCGCTCTTTACATGGTACCCCAGGACGCCACATTCAACGTCATTGTAGCGTACGGACTTGTTGAGGTTCATGTGCACGTTCGCCTTGTGCCAGAAGAACCGCTCCGCGCGGCCGGAGCAGTAATTGTCAATCACCTCCAGGAAATCGTTTTGTTGGGCGAAACCGCAAAAAATAGCGACTGTCCATGCCGGGGAGGTGGTCTTGGCGTTGAAAGACTCCAGGAACGGTTGCACCTCCTTCTTGGTCATCGCGTCGGGAGTCTTCTCCTTGTCAAGTTCGTAATTGCAGTCGATGATCGTCCCCGTGAAGGGCAGTCTCGGGACGTCCTTCATATCGTTCATGCTGCCCTTGACGATCTTCCAACGAGGTAGCATCGGCACGTTCTCCTGATGTGTGGGCTCGTCGTCCTCCAGACCTGCCTCTCCTGGAGCCTTAGCCTCCGGCCCGTCGGTCCGCGCCTCCCGATAGAGTTTGATGTCGACTTTCACCTCGATCTGTTGCAAGCCTTGGATGTGAGCCGCGCTTGGTGCCTGCGCTTCTTTGAGATTCGCCCGCGCGTTCTCGACGTAATTCAAGATCGCGTGCGGAACTTCCCCAGCCCCCCCCCGGCGCGCTCCCCCCTGAGTTGAAGGTAAGCAGCCGATCAACGACTCGATTTTCTCTTGGGAGCTCCAGTAGAGGGTGAACTCGTCCTTGAATTCGTCCCAGGTTTCCAATCCCGCCGCGGACACCAAGTGCTTCTGCACCATGCGTTCCTTCTTGAACTGGCTTATCATCAGGCCCCCCTCTTTTACTGACAAGTCCTTGTTAATAATCTGGCGCAGATAAGTGTCCACCTTGTCGAACTCCGCCTCCCCCGCCAAGCCGCCCAAGTTAATCCAGAACGTCATACCCATGGATTTGGCATTGTGGAGAAACTGAGCTTCTTCCACCAAAATGCCTGCCCCTCTATACGAGCCCGCTCCGTGGTCCCCGCCTCCTCGTTGCACCTCGTCTTCTATCTGCAAATAAAAAAAACATTTTTAGCATGTCTTAAAATATAGAAAAGGATGCTTTGGGAGGGAGAACACTGTTTGAAGCAGAAGTAAAAAGTAATTTACCTGTCGGTTGGAGGTGCCCTTTTTGCCAGATTTCTTGGCGGGTCCCTTAGCGGGCGAAGATGAGGCCTTGCGCTTTTTGGTCTTCGAAGCCAAAGGGTTTTTCATGCCCTTCAGGTCAAACCTTCTGTAAGCCTCCATGATGCTAACGCAGAGGGCCCACGTCTGCGGCCGGAAATTGGCAATTGTCCAGTGCATGAAGTAGTGGTTGATTTGCACGCCGCCGAGCACTTGATGCTTGGACATCGCTGCTTCCTTCACATACGTCTCCATCGACTGGTTCAAGTGAGACATTACGGGGTACCAATCTGTGACCCGATCGAGGTGAGCGTCGATGTCATCGTTCAGCACCGTCACCGTCAGCTCTACCCCAGGGTCTCCCTCAGGGTTTTCCTCGTTCTCAAACGTCCCCCGCTTCTCCATGTACTGGAATCCCTTGGGATATTTCTCGGGATCCGGGACTGAAAATCCATGCTCTGATTCGAATTCCGCCATTTTTTTCACCAGCCCTCCGCCCTCGTAATACCCAGGTTGATAAGGGGTACCCCGTTCGGTGTCCTCGGGGACGCTGGCGACGAACTCGGAGATCAACGCTTCTCGGTAAACCTTGTACACGACCCCATGCTTTTCGAAAAGGGTCGAACGGAGCCCTTGCATGAACTGAGTGTTGTCTTTGTGTAGGAGGCTACCACTTCAGTTTCTTCTCTTCTTTACACTTTCGGACTTATTCTATCTACACTTATTAAACGACCGCACGAGGTATGATTACGCTTGGTCAACTATAAGACTTCGGTTTCGTAAATCTATATAGTTCAACTATCGGACTTCGGTTTCGTAAATCCTTCAAGTTATGCTTTTGCTTTCAAGTGCATGCTTTCAATACACAATATACAGCGGTTACGGCTTACAATTCTCAGTTCAGTTCTCATCCCCGAAACTGGTTACACTTAGAGTTCTTATGCATTCAGGAACTCTCTCCATAACTCAACTGTACTGAGTACTCCGTACGACAGGCTAGGCACCTCACATCAACATCATTCTGATCGGTCCTACTGTACTCCGTACTGAGTACTCTTGCGTTTTGTACTTAGCCGTTTTTCTTGCTCTTGTGCTTGCCTCCTAGCACAACTCCCCCCCCCTTAGGGAAGGTCACGTCCACGCTGACCACGTCGGACCAGTAAAGTTTTTATACAGATCTTCTACTGTTGCTCAGGATGATTATACAGGTCTCAGCCGCCTGTTGTCTGGGATGACATTACACTTCCCAAGACACACCGCAATAAGGAGATCAACCTCTTAAGCACAAGGGTCGGCCTCTCACCGGTCTGCCATCTGCACTACCAGGCTCCCCCAAGGCTCGAGATCTCACATCCATTACCACGCTCAAGGTTTCAAACCTTCCAACACGGTACACTTACAGGTGATGACAATAGGTTTGCCAATTACCTGACAGTTCTCGGGATGCCGGCCCGGAGGAAAGGTTTTAAACCCCTACCGCCTCCTCGGATGCGCAGAGCTTTTATCCAGATCTCCAACTGCCGCCTGCCAAGCTAGAGCCAATGCCGAGGCTAGAGCCACCGCTCTGTTGGATGGATTATCCAGGTTCTCACCTGTCGCCTGGCTATGCCGAGGCTAGAGCCACTGCTCTGGTGGATGGATTATACAGGTTCTCACCTGTCGCCTGGCATGGCCAAGGCTAGAGCCACTGCTCTGGTGGATGGATTATACAGGTTCTCACCTGTCGCCTGGCTATGCCGAGGCTAGAGCCACTGCTCTGGTGGATGGATTATACAGGTTCTCACCTGTCGCCTGGCTATGCCGAGGCTAGAGCCACTGCTCTGGTGGATGGATTATACAGGTTCTCACCTGTCGCCTGGCTATGCCGAGGCTAGAGCCACTGCTCTGGTGGATGGATTATACAGGTTCTCACCTGTCGCCTGGCTATGCCGAGGCTAGAGCCACTGCTCTGGTGGATGGATTATACAGGTTCTCACCTGTCGCCTGGCTATGCCGAGGCTAGAGCCACTGCTCGGGTGGATGGATTATACAGGTTCTCACCTGTCGCCTGGCTATGGCGAGGCTAGAGCCACTGCTCTGGTGGATGGATTATACAGGTTCTCACCTGTCGCCTGGCGCGCTCGCGGTGGCTGCCATCTGCCACTCGCGGCGCGCTCTCTCCCCCCTAAAAGAAAAGCGGTCCGCTCCCGGACGCTTCACTCTCGGTGGCCCTAAGGGGAGGGCGCGGGTGAGCACCTCGGTGTGCTCACCTCGTGGCGACACGCATGCAAGGGTGGGCCTCCTTGCACGCGCGTGACGATGCGTCCCGTCGAGACAGGTGCACTCGCCCGGAGCTTGGGGCTCGCCGGCCTCATCAGCACCCCGAGTGTGGGTGCCGCGCTCCGCGCTCCGCGGCGGGGCATGCGTGCGCGGTGTGCTGCTCCCAGGCACGCGCATCAACCTCTGCAAGGAGGCCCGATGCGCCTGGACGCGGTGCACACGCTGCGCGCTAC
>LGRX02021712.1:0-11062 GCA_001247695.2 Cymbomonas tetramitiformis
ATTCGCCCAGCTGTCACTTTGCACCACCATCCATTCACTGAGCTGTCATGCTCCGCCGT
Organism: Cymbomonas tetramitiformis; assembly: GCA_001247695.2. Classification (NCBI taxonomy): domain Eukaryota; kingdom Viridiplantae; phylum Chlorophyta; class Pyramimonadophyceae; order Pyramimonadales; family Pyramimonadaceae; genus Cymbomonas; species Cymbomonas tetramitiformis. The sequence continues at coordinate 60 of LGRX02021712.1, forward strand.
TATCAATTCACCGAGGCCTGGCGTGCCAGCGCATGGCATCAATGCCTGCCGACGTTCATCCACTCAAGTGTCGCTGTATGCCGGTGTTCATTAGCTGAGGGGTCACTTTTTCCACATTATCTGCTGCTTTCACGACTCCGCGCAAAACTCAAAGCAAGGCGCAACACCGGGGGCTGCAGCCTGTCCAGGCCGCGGGGCGCACCCGCAGAAGCGACCCGCTCGGCAGGAGCGACTCTGCTTCCAATAAGAGCTCCGCAGCGAGGGGCAGCAGCATCTCCTTGGTGGTGTACCGCCGCACCCCCTTCTCCTGTTTGCATTTCGAACCAGGAGGGTGGATGTCAGGGGGGGTCGAGGGGAGAAGCGGTGAGAATCGCGGCTCCTCACAGCTTGGGAAGCGAAATGCACGGCGGGTCGCGTTGATGACACCTTCAGAAGCTGCACGGAGCCACCGATAGAAATCAGAGTGCCCCTTAAGCCCAACGTCGTGCAACGCTTCTTCCCCGTCTGTGAGATAGGGTTATGAATCCCAACCTTCCGAGCCACTGCCACAACTGCTCGAAATGCAATCTCGACACTGTCACTGCTGCCACAGTCTGTGGCCAGTCTCATTCTCAATCTAGGTGGTAGGACAAAACTCGTGATGGAAACCATCCATCGAGCGGATGATGGACAGAATCGACCCCCCTAAACCCCTAAAGCGTCGGGCATGTGGCCTTCAAAAGGCGTTCCACGAGCCAGCAGCGGAGAGCATGCGCCACCATGGCCACACGAATCCGCGGGCTGCAGAAGATGGTGGCTGAGGGGACTGCCACCTCGTACCACAAAAGGTCTTTTTCTGTGTTTCCTTCGTGTTCTGAACCAATCCGCTGCCGGGAGGCGCCAGGGAGCACGTGCCTCGAGAGGAGGAAGCGCCCGACCTGGATCTCCCGCCGGGCGGCATGGCAGATGCGGGCAAAGTGCTGCAGCTCGAGGTCCAACACAGCACTGATCCCGTCCGAGGGCTCGTGTGGTGGCTTCCACATATCCTTGGTCACGTGCAGGCCTTCCTCGAGGTAGCTATTCTCCTTTCTCAGAGCCTGGATTTCCCCAAGCTCCTCCGCACGTCATTTGATCATCTCTCACCTCTGATCCCGTGTAAACCCATCGATCGCTTTTAGGAGGGCGGCATCGCCACGTTCCCGGGAGGGGGCATGGAGCAAAGGGTGCCCATATAGCTATGAAGGCGCAAGCAACTCCGCAGGTAATTCTGCTGACAAACGCGAAGCTGCCGTATTTTCACGCGCACCCAGAAACACCTCGTCGGCCTGACCAGATTCAGTGCACCAGATTAACAGACGCGGAAGCCATTAGATCGAATATCTCCAGCAGACTCGACTCCTCAAACACCCCGCGGATTTGTCCAACCACGTCCAATCACGAGCCTGGTTGCACAATTTGATCGAAGGATGCCAGCACGCTGCAGCCCTCGAGCGCTCGACATGGCCGCCCAGTGGCAAAAAGCCATCAGCCATTCTGGTTAAATTGGAGCCTGCGGAATTTTAGAGGTTCTGTGCCGGTAGATCGATCAGAGTTTCCTGAGCCGTCAGATCAAAAGCACCGGTGATTTAGATCTGAAGGCTTTAATGAGATGTGAAGAACAAAATTACGCGTGTCCCAGGCGTGGCGCCTTGCATACGCCATCGGCTTCGGTGGACAAGGGCCTCCACAGTTTCCTCGTCAGCAAGCTTCTGGGTCTTCCAATGTTACAAGGGAGCTCACGCACCAGCAGGGTGGCCGACGCATTCACTTTCTGGGTGCCCAGGACTTGCTTACGCACGTTCTGCATCCCAACGCCGTCAACCTTGTTACCAACGCAATGCGCTCTGCCCGCCGCAGCCTGTCATCAACAGCTGTCAGCTAACTTGCGCGAAGAATAAAACGGATACTGGGCACCTCAAAAAAGGTAAGTTGAGTAGCTTGCAGCCTCGACAAGGTCTTTACCGTCAAGTATCGAAACTGCCAAAAATCCCAGTGGATCAACCAGTGGCGCTTTTTGATTTATTGACCCAATCACGAAGTCCGACGAGAGCTGTTCTCTGAACGTTATAGTGACTGCGCTTGGAAAAAGCACCCACTGGAAAATTCCGCTGATCTCATACAAATTCCATAGTTGAGAACCGGTCAACTGGATGGCTTGAGAAGCGCAGGCATACGTGAGGGAAGCTGGGCATCAAGATCAGGATCGAGGGATCGAGGAAAACGGTGAGGTCCCCCACCCCCTACATCCCTAATGCCAACGTGATTTGCATAATGTACGTCCGACCGACTTTAGACATGGGCGCGCATGCATATGGGGCGAGGGGAGGGCACGTCGATTAGACATCGACGCATGATTGGGTGGGAGATGTCGCGGGGAGGGCCTGGAGCGCATGCGACGGCGGCTGTGATCAGCATAGACCGCACACTCCGTGTACTGCACTTGGAATTGACCGATTTAAACTCGACTAATGTGGGTTGCTTTGGACCGCCGCCCCCCGCTTGCACACCAGATACCCCCTCTCCTCGCACTGGCTGCTCAGGGCCTCAGGGGGCGCCGTCCGCTGGCTGGTCATGAACCTAAAGCATGGTACTGAGAGCGCCCTAATCACAACAACCCCCGAGCCTGCCGCCCCCAGCAGAGGTCACTGTTGGGGCTCCCCTCGCACCTTGACGAGCTCAATCATCGCAAGCAACCCTTTCGTGCCGGATCTATCGGACTCCGAAAACACCGCCAGTCCCATGCGCTCAAGCCCGTGAAGCAAGGTCCGTGTCTCCATCCACAGCTTCGCCTCGTTCCTGCCATTGCTATTCGCGGAGGACTGCAGCAGCGTCCGCTCCTGTTGCGCAAACTCCATCGCCTGGCGTAGCTCCTTCATCGCCTGCCCCACCCACTGCATCCGCGCCGAGGACTCCTCTTCACTCTCCAGATCCCCCCCCTCCTCCCCAGTTGTGCTCAGCAGATGGGGGCCCCTCCCCGATGTCCCTGCCTCTGCCTCAGCCTGCACTTCCACTGGCAGGAGGCCACCGCTGCGCGCCGCCACCTCCGCCTCCGCAATCCAAGTCGCAACAAGCGCCGCGCGCTCCCTCTCCTGCGCCAGCTCCTTCTCCAAGAGCCGCGTGGTCCCGACGCTGCGCCCGACGTGCCGCTCCAGCAGCCGCACGCCCTCGCGCAGCCGCTCACTCAAGTCGCAGAACTGCTGCGATGCCGTGCGGGTGCCGGCTTCTTCTCGAGAATGCTCCCCCTCACCCTCTGTGCCCTCGCCCCCCGCTGTTGCGACCCCCACCTCCCTGGCGGCGGCTGCACTGCCTGCGTGCATCTTGGTGTGCGCTGATTGAACCAACGTCAGGATGGCGTCCACGTGGATTCGGAATGCCGCCGTGGTGGCCAGCATCTCGTCCGTCTCTTGCGCTCGATATTGCTGAGAGAGAGAGAGAGCAGGGGGCATAAAGGGGGGGACGGGGGAACGGTAGCGAGGGTCAGCTGACGTGGACGCTGGAAGCGAAGTGGCAGCCGGTTCGATATGCTCAGCCACGGGCATGGGCGCATGACCGACGCACCTCGGACTCGTCGAGCTGTCGAGCCACTAGCTGAAGCTCGCTCTGCAGCTCGTTGAACCGCCAGTCGGAGTCCTGCCGCGCGGCTTTCACTGCGGCGAACGCTGTCTGCAGTCCGTTGCCTCCCCCGTCCCTCCCCACCCTCCCACTTACCCCCTTCCCCTTCGACAATGAGCCCTGCACTCAATCGCCTCCCCCAAGCATCGCCCGTGCCTGGCCCACATGAGCCCGCATTTAGATGCCAGCCCAACAGCAGGTTCACCCATGCCAGGCTTCACCGAGCTTCTCCGGAGGGATCCCGGCGCTGGCCATGGAACACCCGCGCCCGGCTGCTACCCAAGCGGCACAGCATGGCTCGCACCTGCAACTTGGTCACTCTGCCAGCCTCCACCTCCCGCTCGTGCTCCACCTGGCACACAGCCTGCCTGGCCCGTTCCTCCACCTTCTCCAGCTCAGATCGAAGCCGGTCACACTCGGCTTCGGCCAATTGCGTCGCGGCTTCGAGCTTTCGCACTTCCTCCGCTGTCTGCTGCAGCTGGCTCGTAGTCTGCGTCCCTCCATCCCACCATCCCCTCAGCACCCCTCAAGCTTTAAACCGCTCGCCTTAGGCTATCCGCAACGGGATCCACTCAGGCGGGGGGCACTCGCTGTGGGGGGTGCTCCGCCATTGTGCATCTGCATCCACCACACGGACACGATATGGGAATGCGACGTGCGTGGAGTCCTATTCGGGAGCGCAACGTGGCCTTGACGGTACCTCAGCGTGCGCCTGATCCGCTTGTGCGGAGCGCTCCTCGTCCAGATTGTGCATGGCCTGCAGCCACGCCCAGCCGCACCCGGCAGGCCACTCCTCAGCACGCCTTACTTCAGGTGGTGCTCGCTGCCGCAAGGCGCGCGCATCGTTGGCGCACGCCGCGGGCTCTGCTGGGGCAGCCGTGCTCCGGAGGCGCTCGGCATACGAGAGGGTGGTCCGCAGCTGCGACGTGTTTGGTGCCCTGCATCCCCGCGGTGCTGCCGGCGTGCGGTGGGGTGGCGCAGGAACGTGGGCGGCGTGCCTGGAGGCGGTGCTGGAGGCTGGTAAAGCTATCGATGCATCGCGGGAGGCGCTCTTCTGGCTCCATCTTCCAGATCTCAGAGTCCACCACCATGGGGGGGTCCGAGGATTTCCGCGGCAGCTCCCCATCACGCGCCACCCTGTGGTGGGCAGCCCACAGCTCCAACCATAGCTCCGCCACATGCTTCTGCTGCTGCTGGTCCCGTACTGCCTCGACTTCCCGCCTCTCCATCAAATTCATCACCAGCCGGGAGGAATCCCGCAGCTGCGCCCCCCTCCGCCGCCCCACCACGTTGCCGTCAGAGTGCTGAGCAAGGCACACGGCTTCCACAGGTTCTCTTCCACAGGCCACGCAGTCAGTCGGAAACCCGCGCTGCGCGATGGCAGCGCGGGCGCGTCGGTGCAGGTTCCACTGACCTGCAGGCGCATTTTGCCGAGCGCCTCCATGCCGCCCGCCGCCGCATCGGTGCTCTGCAGAGCCCCGGGGGGTTGCTTCTTCTCGGCCTTACCGTCCTCTGCATGACACCGCCCACACCTTGCGTTCACACCGGGGGGGGGAATTGTAGCGCAAGAGATGTGCGTTCACACCGGGGGGGATTCCCTGAGCCCGCTGGACGGCTGCGGTACGCCAGGAGGGCCGTGACTGCGGTGGGGCGTTGACTCTCCTTTCGACATGCCGACAGCCACGGTCAGATCCGCTGTGGACACAAGCCTTGACTTTTTCAACGGCCATCCTGATGCTGGGTATGTCGTTGCGGGAGTGCCTCGATGTGGCGGACGGTGGCTCAGGCGCCAGTGGTGCTGGAGTCTCCCGAAATGGAGACGCATGCCTGGGTGGGGGACCCTGCCGCTGTGGACACGGCCCTCCTGGCGTACCACAGCCGACCAGCGGGCTCAGGGAATCCCCGTCCGTGGTGTTGAAGCACATCCCCAGCGCCACGACCCCCGAGGAGATTCACCTCCTAGACCCCGACGCATGACACAGAAGTGCCTCGAGGCGATGCTTCCGAGGAGCGAGGGGGTCACTCGGGGTCGCCTCGCCCTGTACATACCATCTTGCCTCCCCCCATGCCAGCCCTCGTCGAGTTCAGGATGCTCACCTGCGATCTCTGCAGAAAGCGGTGCGCTGGGCACGGGGGCGGCCGACGCTCTGTGCCACACCTTTACGCGCATCCAGATTGCTGCACATGTTCAGCATCTCCACAAGCTGCGTCATCTGCTGGTGGACCTGTGCCACCTGGCGCAGCAACGCCAAACGCGCCCGATTCAGGGTTCAAGTATCATCGCACAGCACGGCAAGCTGACATGGGCGCGCTTTCCACCCATGCCTGTAAATGCGGCCCTGACCTGAACATATCCCGGAGCATGGCACCACCTCCCCTCGAAGCGCAAGGCCGGGCCAACTTGGGAAGCATGCAGTGAATGGCGCCGAGGGGGTCCGGAGGGCTCACCATGGAGGTATTCTCAAAGGCCGGGCCAACTCTAGGGCATTCTCAAAATGCATGCCAGGCATCCTCCAAATAAGCCTGGGTCAGCCTCCTAAAATCGAGCGCCCAGGAGGGGGGTTGGGGCTCGTGGCCCTGGCTGCATGATAGATATGACATGGGGCTGAGGGGTCACGGGGGTCTTGCCTGCTTCTGCGCTTGCTGATGGCGGTCCCACTCGGAGGCGCGGGCGTGCTCCGCAATTTCAAGGGCACCCCACACCTTTGCCTGATCAGTGCGGAGCTGGTCCACCAGTGCCTTCACTTCCGAGCTCTTTAGCTGCATCAGCTGCGGACCAAGCGTCTCCCCAAACCCCAGCCCCGTGCACGCCTCATCCAGCCGAGAGGCCGCGGTGGCCAGCGGGCGCCCCGCATGGTCCCAAGCTCGGAAAATTTGAATCCCGCACTCCTTACGCGGTCTGAGGCGCAGGGGAGGGAGAGTCCTCTGCATGTCGTGCCGGCTCTCTGCAGAACTCTAAGAATAGCGGCCGGTGCCGCTTGATCCTCCATGCTGCCTACCTATGACATGCAGCTCTCGTCTTCCAGCCTTTATCGGCCCTCATTCGCCTGTCAATCTTCCAGCCTTGGTCCGCCCTCATTCGCCTGCCAGTCTCCCAGCCTTTGTCGGCCCTCATTCGCCTGCCATCGTTGGGGGCATGCCTCCCGCATCCTCTCCGCACAAGGCTTGCGATTTGCGCACCTCCAGCTCGTCCCGAGGGGGCTTCTCCGGCGCGGGAGCTCGCTTCACGCGCGGCGCTGCTGCTGTGCCCGCAGCTTGCTCTTGTTTTGCGCGTGCGCCGTCCACGTCAGAGACACCCATTCTCGAGAACACTTCGCCGTACTCACTCTGCATGACGGTCAGCTGAAGGCCAGGACATGCCCATGCCATGTTCAGCACTCCATGCCGGAAGTAGGCAGCAGGGCCCAACAGGCGCCTGGCGGAGAGGCAGAGACGGTGGTTGGCGGCAGCAACCGAGTGGCTGGCGATGGCAGGGAGGCGGTCCGCACTAGGGTGTGGCACTTGCAACATCACTCCATCTGTGCAGGGAGAAAGGCGGAGGAGAGCCGGCGGAGAGGGAGCAGGAGTGCACCTCCCGAGCGATATGATCGAGCGCTTCCATCATCTTTGCGGTGTGCGACACAACCTTGATGTGCTCGTAGTTCTCATCGTTGGAGCTCATCTCCTGGATCTTCCGGCTTTCGTCCAGCACCGCTGTCACCAGGGCTCCCTGCGACCGCCTCCCCTCCGCCTCACGCTTCCGGACCTGCCCCTCCCCTGTACCCTCATAGCTCCCCTAGCAGCCAATAGCGAGTTCCCCGCGCGCTGCGAGGCGAAACCCCCTAATAAAACAGGAGGGAAGAGCGGTGAAAAAACCCTTGAGTTATCTCAGCTGGGCGTCCTCCCCAAGCAACCCTTGTCTACGCAACTGTCGATCCTTCCATCGTCGATCGGTGTCATGAAGCAGCCGATAGACAAGCCAATCTAGACGATTACTCTTCTTGAAATTGCATGCTTTCTTGAAGCACCCACGCCAACCTTCCAAGAGATTATTTGTGTCGTGGCCGGCATGAGGGGAAATTTCGAAGGGACAAGGCCCATGGTTGTCCCTTCGAACGATTGACACCGATCGGCGATGGAAGGATCGACAGTTGCGTAGACAAGGGTTGCTTGGGCAGGACACCCAGCTGAGAAAACTCAAGGGATTCTTTTCACCGCCCTTCCCTCCTGTTTTATTAGGGGGGTTTGCCTCTCAGCGCGCAGTTACTGCCCTCAGGGCGGCGCGCACAGTCTCCTGAAGCGGGGTAAAGGATGCGCTCCGCGGGCAGTCGACTTCGGCCCTGCGCCCTTCTTTGGCCGCCATATGGATCTCCTGGCGAGGACGAGGGCCACGAGCAAACCGGCGATGCCCTTGCACACAACTGCGTGGCTGTCACGCACTCCTGCAGGCCCCTGCAGGCTCCTGCAGGGGGGCGTGCGCTCCGCGTCTCACCGCCTTGGTCGGGCGCCCCGTCCGGTGCAGAGCAGCGCGCGCACCTTAGGCGCGGAGGCAGCGGACGCGGCGTGGTGATGCATGAGCTTAGCTGCTTGATTTCTGGTTCGCCGGACCTCCTTGTCGAGCCGGCGCACCAGGTTGTGATACGGCGCAATCATCGCTTCAGATTCCGGCGCAGCCTCGGTGGCAACTGCTCTCCCCCCCTCCCCCCATCTCAGCCGTCCCAAGGTGAAGATCACACCAACGATGGCCAACCAGCACTTGTCCTCGGATTGCAGAGTGGTGCCCAAATTCGTCCATCAGGAGATGCACATCATGGGATCCCACCCCCCCTCTATTAGTTCATCAGGAAAAGCACATCACGGCCCCCCACGCTCCTCTCTATTTGTCCATCATGCAATGCGCATCGTCAGCGCCACAGCCCCTAGAAATGGCTGTCACCCCGTTGCCACATCCACTGCTCTATCCCAATGACCTATTACATGCTCTTCTCATCAAACTTTAGAGTGGTACTCTCAGGGAGATCACCCCACACCATCGCTGTCTTGGGTAGGAGACTGCCTAGCCAGCACCTGCGCCATCGAGCTCACTTCCCGTCATGGAGGGCACTCGTGGGGCAATGCCATACGGCCCATATTTAGTGGAGCGGAATTGGTACAACTACTTCCAGTCCAAAACCCCGATCGATACAACAACTTCGTGGATCCGAGGATGCTTATCCACGGAGACTGATACACCGCATCTCAGACCATCGGATTCTGTGAACTTTGCAGTTTTCAGTTTTGCCACGTGTCAAGAATGTTTGTGACACCGGGGTCAGCGCCCTCTAGTTGGGCCGGTCAAAGGCTAAAATGTCAGCGTGGCGAATTGGCGGGAACAAAGTAGAAAAGCAATTGTGCCATGCTACATTGTGGCATGCTACTTATTCGAAGAAAGGTTCCTTGTACATTAGATGCACTTGAACGCAGAGTCATGCCATTCCCCACGCCGAGTTTCTTCAACCGACCGTACACAGCTACTAGATAGGGTTTCCTCCCATATATAAGACATACATCCGCCGGTTCCGATCACGGGTCACCGCCCGCCATCGGAACATTCCACGCTCAACCGAGCTTACCTAGCACACCGTTTTACGATACCACAAGTTAAGTTAGTAAGTTAGCATAACTTATGTGTCTAAACACCCAAGTTATGACGCTCTATAGTAGCATCCCGCAGTCTGCCTGGGCCCAAGCGCACCGCGGGATTGGCGTTAGCGGATCTGTGGTGGATGAAGCCGCGCTCGGCCTTAAGATGTCGCCGTGCACTTGTGAAACCTATTTGAGCTAAATTTTGAAAGAAAATAGTGTCCAATGGTTTCTAAAGTGTGCACGGTGAACACACTGCAGGGCAGCGCGTAACACTCTGGAACCTGCTCGGAAGTGTGGAAAGTGTCAGTGGGGGAACGCGAGATAAGCATGATTACATGATCTGACTGCTGCGAATTCTTTCTGAGTCTAACCATTTGTAATTACTGTTCAAAGGTTTTGGAGCAAATCCGCCGCGTTTCAGAGGATGAGTAAAGCGCCGTATGCCACCGCTGACGAGCAATCTCTCCTGCGACCCCACAGGCCACGCCTGCTGCTCCCCTTCCCGACGAAGGAGCTCGCCCTGTCCGGAGAGGCCATCCCTCGCCCTCCCATTGGCACGTGCAACGCTCAGGCGCCCCTCGGAGGTACCTTCATTGTTGATGGGAGCGCCCTGGGCATTGGCCCGCTCCACGTTAACCGCCGCCACGTTGGCGTAGTGCCTGCAAGCAATTCGCGCCGTACAGCTTCAGTGTCGGGGATGAGCATTGCAAGTCCTCACCTAGTACGCTGCTCGAAGACAGCTGGCCAAGGTGCAGCGCGGAGCTCCGGCATGTTGCAGGGAAGCGAAGGGCCGGGCATCCAGCTCGGTAGGGACGAGATGCTCGCGCTGCGGTGGAGGCGTGCGGCTGCCTGATCCCGCCTCAGCCGCGCACCGCACGGATGGGCGGTGGGTCGCTCCGCCGTGAGAGTGCCATGGCACGCCATAGGTCTGCGGAGGGGGGTCCAGCAGCACAGTGGTGCTGCGTTGCCTGGCTTAGGGCTCAGAGGGACCGAACGAAACCGAGGTCTTATGCGTGGCCTGTCCGGGGGCTTTGCTTCGTTCACACAGTTCCAGGCTCTGCTCACGTTTTGTGGAACACGGCCCAGCGTGGGCACGCCGCTACAAGCATGGGAGCGCTCACCGACGCATGTCCTGCAGCCAAGTCTCCCCGAACTCCCCCGTCTCCAGCTCCTCCGACGCCTCTGCCTCGGGGGGAGGGGGGGCGGGCGGCGGCTGCAAGGTGGACAAGGCGGTCGAGGAGGTCAAGGAGGTCAAGGAGCTCGGGATCTGTAAGGGTTTCGCCATGGAGATCAACCCTGGGGAGGCGTCTGGCTTCCCCTGAGGCTTCCCCTGAACGTCGAGAGCCGCGAACGCCCCCTTCCCAGTCCCTCATCAGTGCTCTCAAGCTGAACTGTGCGATTCCTGGAAACCCTCCTCCCAGGCCACGCTCTGGACCTTGCCTCCCCCGCTCACGGGCGCCCCCCGCCGGCTTACAGCGCCGCAGGTGCTCCTGGGCCCGCATGCATCCTGCAGTGTGGCCCCAGGCCGACAAGGGAGTCCACGGACCGGCACCAGAGGCCGAAAGCCTCCCTGCTCTCACCCCCTCGCCCCGCCAAGCCCAAATGACGAGCGCCAGGGACACATGCTGGGGGACAACCCGCCAGAGCTCGCGCAGCTCCCAAATTAAGACGTGCTTCTCCCACTGAGTTGCAACTCCGACCTCTTGCACGCACATGCGCAACGCACTGGGCCTCTGGCGACTGGGCGGGTGACATTGGGCCCCTGGCGA
>LGRX02021712.1:15963-50742 GCA_001247695.2 Cymbomonas tetramitiformis
GACTGGGCGGGTGACATTGGGCCCCTGGCGACTGGGCGGGTGACATTGGGCCCCTGGCGACTGGGCGGGTGACATTGGGCCCCTGGGGCCTGGCGCTGGAGTCAGGGCGCACGGCGTGGATCAGCGGCGCGAGGGGACAATGCGGAGCACGGAGCAACCCGGAGCAACGAGGCCTGGAGGGCAGAAAGCGTGCCTGTTTTTGCGGCACTTCGTCGGATATTTGGTCCGCTGGGCCCCAGTCGGCTTCGAACTGCTGCAGGTTCTTTGCCAGCAGCGAGGTCTCCTTCGAGGGGCCGGAGATCGTGTGCAGCATCCGTGAGACCCAGCTCGCGCTGGCCAACCTCTGGAATTGCACCGTCTTCCACCTGTGCCCCACCCATCGCCGGAAACTGGTGACTCCGCCCCACTCAAGGTCGCGTACTCCGCGCCGCGCGAGAGACCACGCTCCTCAGGCGCAGATTTTGTATCAAGCCGATCACCCGCATCGACGGGAGTTTCCGCCCTTAGATTTCTCATCTGGCGGTTCAAAATGACCGTTGGTTTCAATTCGTTTCATTGTGCGTCAGAACTCAAACGCTTTGGACCGTTCTCCGCGCTGCTTCCAAGACCCGCTCAGCTCCGGCTCGTGGACACCGCGCCCTTTCTCTGCCAACGAATCCGTCCAGGGGTAAGCCACACACCAGTGGTGTGAGGCCCAAGCACAGTCGCCACGACCAACACCCCAGCCAATAGCAAGCGAGAGCAGGGCAGGCCTTGCCACGGTACCACACAACACTGACCCGGATGAACACCACACATCAGCAAAGAGTGCCGCCAAGCGAGTCCATCCAAATGCTTGACGAACCGCGGCACTGTACTCAGCAGTGTCACATGCCGCGGCAGCGCTGTGGACAGCGTTCCACCGCGTTGCAGGACTGTGCCATCGAGCATGCGGAGCCCTGGTTCGATGCCCTCGCAGGAACTCCCGGGTCGCTACTGGCGCGCACTCGTCCCTCTCTCCTTGTCAGCCAGCACGCAGCGTTTGATCCGCACGTCTACCCCCCATTCCCCCCCACAAGGTCGCGCATCTGCGCCGCTCTCTCGATGCTTCTTCACGCCGCTGACCCGAAGGGGAAAGCTCCGTGAGACACTTCGCCACGGCAGCGGTGTCCAGCTCCCACCTGGTCAGAGGAGCCTTCTTTTTCTTCGGGCTCGCGGCAGTTGATGGGGCTACTGGGGGTGCCTGAGCCTTCTTTTTCTTCGGGCTCGCGGCAGTTGATGGGGCTACTGGGGACGCCTGAGCCTTCTTTTTCTTCGGGCCTCCGGCAGTTGATGGGGCTACTGGGGATGCCGGGGTTGATTCGTCCTCGTCGTCATCTTCCTCCTCCTCGTCTTCTGATGACTCATCCTCCGAGCTTTCCTCTTCGGAGCTCTCCTCTTCCTCTGACGAATCCTGGCGCTCCGCCTGAACGCCCCCCAAAGGCCGCGCCTCCACACCGTTAATCTCCCGAGCGTTGCGACCAGTGTTCTCCCGCATTCCACCCGTCCTATGGCAGGCGCCTCTCAGCCCCGGAGCTCTCACAGAGCGCCTTCCCGGACACCTTCACAGCTCACAGCAGCTTCGGCGGAGCCTCACTCGCCGCAGCTGAAGGGATGGTGACGTGGCCGGTGTTCAGCAGGCAGGGTGCTCAGAGGGTGCGAGGCGCACCACCGGCGCGACCGCCACGGTGCGTTTGGTATTCTCCTTCACGACGGCCTTGCGCACCACAAGCTGTTTCCGGCCTGTGCCTCTCTTGAGCCAATTCCCCACCTGCATCGGCAGCGTCTGGACTCCCGCGTCTTGCAGATGATCTCTGCGCCACACTCCCCTCCCACTCCCCCAATCGCACTTGCCAGCTCAGCCTGCGAGCAGCGCCCCTCGGGAGACGGACCCTGGCGGCCCCGCGCAGAGGCACCCGGTTGGGCGACCACAGCATAGCACCGATTCGGGCAGAACCGCGTGTAACGCATCACGGCAGCGCGGCCCTGGGCTGCTTGAGGGGGGGCTGTGGAAAGTGCACGCTAACATGGCCGGCGACTCTCTCTCGTAGCAGTCATCCGGTGTCTGATGCGCCTTCCACAAACAGCTTAGCGCACTCCTCGTCTTTGCGATCCTAAAGCCACGCACAAAGGAATGAGGCCCCGATGACTGAATTCTTCCCATGACCACGACGATGCCGGCGAATCCTCGGGGTGAAATAAGAAGGTCCGTGATCCGATCCGAGGAGGCACCAGACCGCTTTGTGTTGGGCTGGCTCCAATATCACGATCAGGCAACGGGGAGCAACACTGTGCACTGTTTGTAAGACTTGTGCAACCGAGATCCTAGCACACAACACGTGGTATCGTCTGCGGTGTGATTGGTGCGACTCGAGTATCGATGCGGGAGCAAGCTATTCGAAGTATCTTAGGCTGGACTCCCCGTACTTCGAGGCGGATTACTCACCGAAGACAATAGTTACTTAGATTCAAATAGGAGGCCAGAATACACTGTCAGGCTTCACCTGGTCCCTATCGTACATTTTGTAGAAAGTGACATTGTACCTAACACCAGTAAAGCCAAGCGAGTTCACTCTATGCTTGCATCTTGCGTCGGCTTCAAGGACCTGGTACAGGTCCGCGAAGCATTTCACTTTGTTCGCATATGGCGACTCTACCTCAGACACAGCATTTTTAAACTTGCCCATGAATAGTTGATGCTGGTGTGAGACATCATGTTTATCTGCGTGCCTCTTTACTTCGCACTTCCCACCTAGCATTGGATGGGTATCATGAATGCTAGGCGGGAAGTGCGAAGTAAAGAGGCACGCAGATAAACATGATGTCTCACACCAGTATCAACTATTCATGGGCAAGTTTTAAAATGCTGTCTGAGGTAGAGTCGCCATATGCGAACAAAGTGAAATGCTTCGCGGACCTGTACCAGGTCCTTAAAGCCGACGCAATATGCAAGCACAGAGTGAATTCGCTTGGCTTTACTGGTGTTAGGTACAATGGCACTTTCTACAAAATGTACGATAGGGACCAGGTGAAGCCTGATAGTGTATTCCGGCCTCCTATTTGAATCTAAGTAACTACTGTCTTCGGTGAGTAATCCGCCTCGAAGTACGGGGAGTCCAGCCTAAGATACTTCGAATAGCTTGCTCCCGCATCGATACTCGAGTCGCACCAATCACACCGCAGACGATACCACGTGTTGTGTGCTAGGATCTCGGTTGCACAAGTCTTACAAACAGTGCACCGTGTTGCTCCCCGTTGCCTGATCGTGATATTGGAGCCAGCCCAACATTAAGCTCTGACGAGATTTGCACATTTCTCCTAAGCTGGCGCCGCCGCATTTTCTCTCTCTCGTTGTCATGTAGCAAAACTGCAAATGAAGTCTTCAGCATCCTGGGTCAGATCAGGGCGGTACAGTAGGGACTGCCGGTGCTCATGTGATGCTTGCCCACGTGTCTGACAAGGCAACGGGATGCACCCGCCGGAGATCAGCTATGACGCTACGCGCCAAGGAGATTCGGAGCAGCCTGCACGAGCTACAGCACAGGCCAGGCCATCCAGGTTCAAACAAGTCTAAAAGGCAGCTTCACAGCAGCCCCCCTCTCGGCACTCCCCAGTCCAATGGGAGAGGCATTGGATAATTCAGCGTGGCAGCCCGGGCTTCACATCCACGCTAGCTTGGCGAGTCACATGGGGCTGGTGCGAGGCTCACCTGTTCGTACAGAAGGGATTCTCAGACTCTCCAAACTGGGCACCGTCCCCCACCCGGAACCCCGACCCTTCGGCGCGCGTCACGGAGCTTTGCCAGCTACCCGTTCACGAGCGTCCGTGTACCAGCGGCCTCGAGCACGCCGCCCAACGATGGGCCAATAGGAGAAGGCGCGAAGACCCACGCTCCAACGTGCTCCGAGGATAGGTTCTGCCAAGGCCGGAAGGAGATGGAGTGAGCAAAAGGTCCAATGGGTGATGCAGAGGTGATGATTCGCTGAGGGGTGAGAATCCGCCGAACCTGGCAGCCGATGGTTTGCTGAGGTCTGAGGATGCGATTCACTTCGGGAGGGAGCGCGCCCCGCATGAACTCGAGGACATCCTCCTTGCCACTGAGGAAGGTCTTGCGGTACAGCCCGATGGAGTTCGCAAAGTCACGCAGATCGGACTCGGACACCGCCACCTGCTCTCACATCCAGCCACCACACGCAGCGCCGCCTCCTCAAAAACCTGACGGGCCATCACCTTCAAGACACGAGCAGGCTGCGGCTTTAAAGCAGCCCGCCGCACGCCAGTGCTTGGCTCCCCGACGACTTCATCATATCACATGTCTTTGACCAAGGACCCTATTTCTCAATGCCAACGCCCTCGGGTCAAGCTGGCGAGCTAGTAGTCCTTGGATCAAGTTGGAGAGCTAGCAGCCCTCGGATCAAGCTGGCTGGCTAGCTAGTAGCCCTCGGATCAATCTGGCAGGCTAGCGAATAGCCCTGGGATCAAGCAGGCTAGCGCATAGCCCTCGGATCGAGCTTGCTAGCTGAGGAATCTCTGAGAGGCCGCAGCTGTACTCTTATGACACGCCGTTGCAACACCGACGCGACCTATGCTGTGTATCATGCCAGCGAGCTTCGCGGAGGGGGCGCGGCCGCCGTCACACGCCACGCCAGCACGCGCATTGACGCCAAGCACATTCCCCGAGACTCTGAATCAGGTTGTACAACTGCCAAGCGTTCCCCCGTGGCCGCAGGCAACGGTCAGGAGAGCACCAAGGGGTGCCTTGCTTGTATCAGCCCTTCACAGCAAACAGGCGTCCGGGCAGGCACCCACCTGGTCGACGAGGTGTGTATCTTGCACCACGTCCATGCTGTACGCATGCACCACACGCTCGCGCAGACAGTTCACTTCTTTTTCGAGGGCATAAAACCATGGGCTGTGCTTCAGGACCTTCGCCTTCTGACTCTCCTGGTGATGCAGTCATCCAACACCTCCCGATCAAGCTGCGCCGCCTCGTTCCCCGGTGCCACACCATCCAGTAACCAATACAAAAGCCCACCCTTGCTTGCTGCCGGGCCAACCCCGAAATCTAAACCACCCATCCCTTGCTATTCGCCTCCACGCTCTCCGCACTCCTTCGCCCTCCGCAAAACTGTCCGATATTGTCACTTTCGCTTGCAGATGCTGTCTAGATTCTGTCGCTACTTTCCGTTGCTTTCATATTCCTCGTATATTGATATCAGGATATCTATAAATAGCAATGACAATACCGGACAAGCCTCGCCCTCTGCTTCCGTGTGACCGACAGCTCAACAAGCTGGAGGCCATCGTTGTCAAAATGGAACCCGGCGCTCAGAAGAGGCGGCCGCGTGTCTGTTAGCCCCGGGTGCACTTTTCAGGTGCGGAGCGCCCTCGCGTCCCCTCCTAATCCACCTTTGCACCTCGGCTTTGCATGCATGTGTGGAGTGCATGCAGAGCCCTGTGCAGCTGGGTTCTACCGGCGGCTCACGGACTCCACGCAACAGCGGATGGGTGTCCTGGGGTACTGCAACAGACCCGCGAACTGTCGGCAAGATTGCAGACGCGGGAAGCGGAGGTCTAGGAGGACATCGGCTGAGCGGAAGCGGGCTAAATGCGAGGAATTTGCGATGCAGGGTGGTCATGCCCCTGCTGCTGAATGGTTATATTTCGAAAGATCCGTCGCGAGGAGACGCGCCCAGTCCCTAGCTCGGTGCGTGCTCGGCACCCTCCCTCAAGATTCCGGTACGTTGTACCGTATGGATACCGCCGGATGGCAATGGCCGACTCACTCCCATCGTAGGACACCTTGGAGCCGCCCTGGAATCCTACGAACGGTCCATGCAGATATCCAACGGCCGTAAGGCGCCATCGAATGTGCGTGATAATGGGTTTGGACTTTCTTTGGTGCCAGATCTCAACGCGTACAGAGAGCAATGGCGATCAGAGAAAGCTGCCGTTTTACCCTGCTTGGAGGATCAAATCATTTCACACACCGCTTGGAATATGTGCGTGCTTATCCCTGGACCGATTCCTTTACCACCAGATAG
The DNA here is from genome assembly GCA_001247695.2 of Cymbomonas tetramitiformis. Classification (NCBI taxonomy): domain Eukaryota; kingdom Viridiplantae; phylum Chlorophyta; class Pyramimonadophyceae; order Pyramimonadales; family Pyramimonadaceae; genus Cymbomonas; species Cymbomonas tetramitiformis. Next base: position 22,026 of record LGRX02021712.1, read on the forward strand.
CCAAGGAATGGCGAATGCCCGATGCACCCACACCGCGGATCCAAGCATTCAGCACACACTCCGGGACACGTATCCGCACTGTGTGTGCGTATCCTTGGACCGATCTCTTCCATCTGCAATGTGCGCACGCGCGTACCCTCAGGGGGGGGATGAGATGGCGAGTGGAAGAGGCGGCGGCGTGGCAAGGGACGCACCACCATTGCGCTATGGTCGAGGGTCAACGTTGCGGGGATGGTCAGTGCCTGCGGAGGGGCCGCGGGCGCAGCATCGATTGGAGGCTCTCCTGGGGCTGACGCTGCGCCCTGCGCGGTCGCCTGCTGCGCTTCCGCATCTGTTCCTGCCTCACAGTCTGTGGATTCGGCGCCATCCTGAAACCATGGAGACGGAGTTACGACGGGTCTCGGAACGGGCCTCACAACCTGCAGCATCTCCAGGAGCCCCACCCACCATCCCTGAGTTGGAGCGGGTCCCCCCACGTCGCCGCCTGCCGTCTTCCCAAGTATTCACCCGTGCGCTCTCGCCTGTTCCCACCAGGAACAGGCGAGTGCTCGTAGGCACGTGCTCTGAGGCCCAACGGCTTTGAAAACGGGCAGCGCGCGCCCGAGCTCCCAACAAGAACAGAACGGAAAAGAAACAAAGACTTTCCGCACGTTCAGATCGCGCGGCCATTCGCTAAGGAGCCCTCAAGATCCCACATCAGCGGACCGGCACGCGCGGCAAGTGCGCTCGAACCCTGTGGCGCAGGTGAAGCTCTCCCTCCACTTGCCTGCCACGTCATTCATAGTGTTCACTGTGTTGCTCGGGGCATCGCGCTGAGTCAGCAAGCAAGCCTCCGCGCGCTTGCAGCACAGGACTCGTGAAGATTGGCCGGGAAGCATACCGGGCGCTTGTCGTCCACCATTTTGCGAAGGTACGCTTTATCGGAGTCCACTGTCAGCTTGCCGAAGCGCATGAACACCTTATAAGCGAGCTGCATTACCCCCCTTTCCCGAGTTCTCCTCATTGGCCCACGTGGCCGGCCGTTTGTGGCTCGACACCCTGTCGAATGCGGTGCAGAATCTGACAATGCTGACGTGGCGTGCAAAGCCCCTGCTATCACTGATCACCTCATCAAGCGCCGCTTCCCGCCTGGCACGCGCCATGCGGCAACAGGCTCAAAGCCGGCTCATGGATGCGCGGCATTGCTTGGAGCAGGCCCACATGTCAGGCAGACCTAAAACTGAGTGAATCGGAGCCTGCGGAATTTTAGAGGTTTCTGTGCCGGTAGATCGATCAGAGTTTCCTGTGCCGTCAGATCAAAAGCATCGGTGATTGAGATCTGAAGTCTTCACACTAAACAATATTTAGGAGTTTTGCCGGTGGGGATGCGCAGCTCTGTTCTTTTGCCTTCCCTACCCACCCAACCTAGAAGACTCTAAACAGTTTGCCTTAGAAGCTGTGCACCAGCCTAGAAAGCATGTGAAGCTGTGAATCAGCCTTGGAAAAACATTCTGAAAAGAGATTTTCTCTCACACACTTTAAAACATATAAGAATTATTAATGAAATGCTATGCAGTCTGCCTGTTGGCAATGAGAGGCGAAATGCAAATGAAAGGTAGATAACATGCTGAGAGATGCCATGGCATGTGACTTTTTCTGACCTGGCGCAGGGCAGGGCAGACACGTGGCAGAGGGCACCTCTGGGCGGTCGCGATTCAGCATCCTGAGGGCCTCCTGAGTGAGCATGATGCACACCAACGACTCGTGTTGACCCGCAAACACATCATAAGGCCGCTCCCCTGCGATCTCGGAGCGGTATGGGTGCATCTGCGCCACAATAAATTCGGTCTCGCCGAGAAACTGGCCTTTGCTCAACGTGGCGTGAAGTGTTCCGGTCTTGCCTCCCTCGAATATCATTGCCTTGCCCGTAAGGATCATCAAAACCTAGGCATGCCAACCCCGCCCCTCCCGCCTCCATATTGAAGCTGCGCGTGCCAACCGTGCCAACCCCGCCTCCCGCCTCCATATTGAAGCTGCGCATGCCCCCCACCTCCGCCTCCATACTGAAGCTGTGCATGCCCGCCCGCCCACTCCCGCCTCCATATTGAAGTTGCGCATGCCCCCCACCCCTCCCGCCTCCATCACTGAAGCTGCGCGTGCCCAGCCCGCCCCTCCGCCTCCATGTGAAGCTGCGCATGTGCCCCACGCCCCTCCGCCTCCCATGTTGAGCTGTGTTCCCCCACCCCTCCCGCCTCCATATTGAAGTTGCGCATGCCCCCCACCCCTCCGCCTCCATACTGAAGATGCGCATGCCCCCACCCCTTCCGCCTCCATGTGAAGCTGCGTGCCCCCGCCTCCGCCTCCATGGCCCAGGCTGCGCGTGCTCCCCACCTCCGCCTCCATGCTGAAGCTGCGCATGCCCTCCGCCTGCCTCATACTCAAGGGCGCGTCGAATTACTTCACTCTCGATAAGAACTCAATAGCCGCTACTGAACCTCTCTCCATCACGTAAGCCAATATCATGAATCCCCCCACCCTCACTCTTTCCCTCCACGCATGCCCTTCGACAACACCCGCGCCAGTGCAGTGAATACGTGTCCAGACCAATCAAAAGCAGCTTAAGAGAGTGAGCGGATGTGCGCCCTAACTCACAGGCCAATCAGCTGCATCGGCTCGGATGTACACCCTAAATCACAGGCCACTCAGCTGCATCGGCTCGGATGAGCGCCTAACTTCACAGGCCACTCGGCTGCATCGGCTCGGATGGCGCCTAGCTCTGAGCCCGCTCCGCTGCATCGGCGGATGGCGCCTAACTCACAGGCCACTCGGCTGCATCACGGCTCGGATGAGCGCCCTAACTCTGAGCCACTCCAGCTGCATCGGCTCGGATGAGCGCCCTAACTCACAGGCCAATCAGCTGCATCGGCTCGGATGAGCGCCGAACTCACAGGCCACTCAGCTGCATCGGCTCGGATGGCGCCCTAACTCACAGGCCAATCAGCTGCATCAGCTCGGATAGCGCCTAACTCACAGGCCACTCAGCTGCATCGGCTCGGATGAGCGCCCTAACTCACAGGCCACTCAGCTGCATCGGCTCGGATGAGCACCCTAACTCACAGGCCACTCGGCTGCATCTGCTCCCTCCGCACGCGCCCGTCTCCCTTCGCCATCAGGTCCGCAGGCGGCTGCGGTCGCTCGGGCGGACTCATGGCAACGTGCGGCGCTGAGCGGGCGCGCACCGCATTGCACGACTGCCCGGCGTGGATCAGCTGAGTTCCGGGCTCAAATTCCACGAGCTCTATGTACCTCTCGAGAGCGTGCAGATCGTGAAGCACCAGCTGCATGCCATACCCGAGGCGGTGCGTCTTCTGGTACACTGTCTGTTATGTCCCCTCCCGTCCAACGATCATTCTCCCCCACTATCCTCGCGGCGTCCCCCAGCGCCTGATCGGCGCCAGCGGGGCATGGTCATAGCCCATCTCGCCGAGCCAACTCGTTGGCGCCAGCGGGGCATTGTCATAGCCCATCTCGCCGAGCCAACTCGTTGGCGCCAGCGGGGCATGGTCATAGCCCATCTCGCCGAGCCAACTCGTTGGCGCCAGCGGGGCATGGTCATAGCCCATCTCGCCGAGCCAACTCGTTGTTGTCAGCGGGGCATGGTCATAGCCCATCTCGCCGAGCCAACTCGTTGGCACCAGCGGGGCATGGCCATAGCCCATCTCGCCGAGCCAACTCGTTGGCGCCAGCGGGGCATGGCCATAGCGCATCTCGCCGAGCTAACTCGTTGGCGCCAGCGGGAGGCGGCATCCGGAGACGAAGGCTGTATCATCAGGAAACACGTATCATCTGAACCAAGGCGCCCGAAATGCCAGGGGCGTTCCTCGAAGGCACCCTCGTAACCCAGATACACCCTCTCGGCATAAATGAGGAATGATCTGAAAGCAACTCAAGCGATGACGCCATCGGCCCCATCATTACTATTAGCAGACGCCATCGGCATCGGAGGCATGCCGTGTGTCAGAAGAAGAAAGCATCGTCCTCGGGGAAGTCGCTTCGGGCACAGGGGCCGCCGATTGCGCTGTCCCAAAAAGGATCCCGGATTACTGACAGGCTGCACTATCTGGGAGTCACGTCAGCTGAGAAGCTGGAATCAAAAGAAGAAGGAAAAACTTGGAGAAAAAACCCTCGTCGGAGGAAAATGCGATCCAATAATCGTGTCATGGGAAGATGCGGAGAGGTGTCGGCGGAGCTGCCAGTGCAATGATATTGTGCGCCCTTCATACAGTAAACCCTTCGTAACCAAACCGTCCTTCTGGTGTCAAAAAGGAGGCGGCGCTTGACACTTGGAGCTCGAATCCGAGCACGCCATCCACTTTGGCAGACGCTCGAAGCGGACATGGAGGGCGTTGTGGGGGCGGCGTGGGTGGACGGCTCACCTCAAGCATGCCTAACAGATCAGCCTGTTGGACGTTGATCGGGCCGAATCGGAGATCCTCGCTGTCAGGGTCGTGCTTCGATCCCCACGTGCGCAGCTCGGCAGTGCAGGTGGCCATCAGCACCACCAAGAGCTTCATGGCTACTCGGGGGGAATCTAGACAACTTTTCGCGATCTACTCATTGTGCCCCCACTCCCCCTCACGCCGCCGCCACATCGGATTGTATGCACATCATCGAAACTGCCGTATCGTCATCCGGGATGACGCCGCACCAAGGGCAAGAAACCAAGGCGAGGCGGATCAATCCGGTTCCCGGCGACGATTATGGAGGCCTCAGTCAAGGGTTGCCCAGCGCGGGAGTGCAGGGAGTGAGCAGCAGCAAGATGGCAGATGCCGGGAGTGCAGGAAGATGCCCGAGCGAATACCTTCTCGAATGTGAAGACCGCGACGAAGGTTTCGTCGGTGACGGAGATGGCGCTGGTCCGTTGCATGCCCTCGTAGAAGCAGGCCATCTCCCCCGCCACCTCTCCTGGTCTCAATGCACCTGCGCGGCGGCCCGCACCTCACATCAGCACCCCCTTGTCATGTGCAGCGTGCTGCATGAACTCCGAGCTCAGACTTGTGCGGCCAGTGGCGAGACAAAGACCGGCCGCAGCGTGAGGGAGGGCGGGCGCGCCCCACCGCCCCCCAGGGGTTGCGGGGCCTGGGATGCCGACCACGTCACTTCTGTGGCAGAGGAGGACCTGGAACCCGGCGGTATACTCCTTTCCACAAGCTATTGACATCACCGCGGCATCGCAGGTGTAGCAGACAGGATTTCGCAGCCGTCGGATTTTTTGGAGCATTTGGACTGACCCGCGAATAGCTGCACCAGAAGCCTAGGGTATCCGATTGCAGAGACCGCCTTCCGTTTGGAGGTTGGCGATGGTTGATATGCACGACACCCTCGCGATCATAGGCGGGCGGTTTTCTGGAGTCTGGGAACGACCGCATGCGCATCCGACGCGCGCACTGCAACGGCAAAGGCGGCTCCAAATGTTGGTGTAGGGTGTGTGTCGGGCACCACCAAAAGCTGTTATACCACAGATATTGCATGCTTACGAGATCTGCGTTTGAACGGCATCACAAGCATACACGTACGAGGGGCACACCCACTTGCGGGCCGCATTGGGGTGCCGTTTGCGGCTCTTCATATTGTGCGGATCATCCAACGGACATCCGCGAAAGCAAATAAACCCCGAGGCGAGCGGCCTGGGGCACTGTGGCACTGGGGATGGATGTGGAGGAGGGTTGATGGAGGGAAGGTGGGACGATGGGGGGAGAGAAGGGAATTCGAGCAGGAACACGCATAAATGCGCCAGCGAACTTGCTGGCACCGTGCGAGGAGCAGTGGGGGAGCGGGGAGAGGGGAAAAGAAGGGGCGCGTGCAAGACCCTCACCGAGCACTTTTCTTCCGACCGTGCTGTTGCGTGTCACTTTGGCCATGCCGCGCAGCATGAGCACGATGCGGTCAGGGCTGTCCAACTCCGTGTAAAGGAGCGTACTCTTCGGACACTTGTATATCGACACCATTCCTGCCAGCACCTGCGGCCTCCCGCCTCCTCGTATAGCGCCTTAATCGCCGGTGTCTGGGGCGTCATCATACGCCTGCATCGAGGCATGGCATACGCCTGCATCGAGGGCCATTACACGGTAGCCTCATGAGCTGCTGTGCTTTATTCCTGAAATGCGGCCCAGGTACGCCCCGCTCCCTGGAGACCGCGCTGCTGTGCGCAGCGTTGTTCATGCGCCGACAGCCTCAGGCACTGGGATGCACGATGGCGCTGCCCGCCTGCCAGGCCAGCGCTATAGTGACCGTGGGGCTTGCATCAGCAAGGGCGCGCGGAGAGCGTACTCACCCAGAGTTCCTCGTCATTGAATCCAAACCAATAAGGCGCGATTCCCTGTACGGAGCTCAGAAGCTGCACCGTCTCCGTAGCCATCATTTCCTGCACCACGAACCGCACTCCCTAGCTGTCAGCCCTGGAGTGGCTGAACCGCACTCCCTAGATGTCAGCCCTGGAGTGGCTGAACCGCACTCCCTAGCTGTCAGCCCTGGAGTGGCTGAACCGCACTCCCTAGATGTCAACCTGGAGTGGCTGAACCGCACTCCCTAGATGTCAGCCCTGGAGTGGCTGAACCGCACTCCCTAGCTGTCAGCCCTGGAGTGGCTGAACCGCACTCCCTAGCTGTCAGCCCTGGAGTGGCTGAACCGCACTCCCTAGATGTCAGCCCTGGAGTGGCTGAACCGCACTCCCTAGATGTCAGCCCTGGAATGGCGGCCTCTGTGCCTGGCGCCCTTGAGCCAATGCCGCATTTGTATTGGCCTCCGCACACAGCGCGCTCCGTCGCGACAGTAAATGGCTCCTGGTGTTCGTCCGGTTGGATTCACGTATCACTGATCCCTGCCGTCTCTGAGCCTCGCATGCGCCCCCCGAGCCAGGCGGCATACCCCCCGAGCCAGGCGGCATACCCCCCGAGCCAGGCGACCCCGGCGGCCCCAGCAACCTCAACTGCACTTGCCGGCGCCTACGCGAGCCGACACCGTACATACCTCCGTATCCATCGAACGGCCCTGGGTTTTAAGATGCTTCAGAAGATCGGACCAATACGCTGCTGGCAGTGAAAGGGACTGCTCCAAGCATGAAGCAGCTGCATCGACAGGGCAGATAAACGTGATCCGAGTCTGCAATGTTGACCCAGGACCGCGGACTGCTCGGAGGGGCTGGCGGGCGTGCCTGCTTATGCATCGTTGTCATATGGACGATTTTCTCCGCAGGGTCATCCAAGGGATCGTCATTCTGCCCGACCCCACAAACAGACTCGCGCCGGCCGTCAGCCCATGTGCACCTAACCCCACAACCCACGATCCTCTGCCCAAACAGACGCCCACACTTTTCTGAGATGACGACGCACGAAGGCCCCCACCGGGTCGTTGTCGCGCGCCACCGCCAGGGTTTCACGCTTGCTGAGGCCCGTCTCCTCCTGCTGCTTCCTGGTTTTAATGTGCATCGTCGCTCGCTTCAGCTTCGCATTGGGAGTCTTCTTGTCTGCCGGGGCGCTAGCTGGTTGCCGTCGCCCGGGCTGCTGCATTTGAACTAGCGCCGCCATCAGCGGGGCAGCCTGGCACAGCCCCGTCCTCCGCACCCCGTCGCCATCGCCCTTACGTTAGCTCCTGGAGTAATCACCCGGTGCAGGCAGGACCGACCACCGCCGAGGCCAGACCGGCCCCGGAGGAAGTGTCAATCGCAATTCAGACCGACCTGTCACCTTTCCAGCCGGGTCGCATTGGGATCAGCACAATGGATCCACTACAGCGCTCCGCTGAGCGCACAGGCGGCGACAACTCTCTTTGCTCCCAGCATGCCCATGGCCACCACGTGGATCCACTACAGCGCTCCGCTGCGCGCACAGGCGGCGACAACTCTCTTTGCTCCCAGCATGCCCATGGCCGCCACGTGGATCCACTACAGCGCTCCGCTGCGCGCACAGGCGGCGACAACTCTCTTTCCTCCCAGCATGCCCATGGCCGCCACGTGGATCCACTACAGCGCTCCGCTGCGCGCACAGGCGGCGACAACTCTCTTTGCTCCCAGCATGCCCATGGCCGCCACGTGGATCCACTACAGCGCTCCGCTGCGCGCACAGGCGGCGACAACTCTCTTTGCTCCCAGCATGCCCATGGCCGCCACGTGGATCCAAAGACTCGCTTTTGCCCGCACCCTCCACTACACCGGGGCTGGGCCCCTCCGCAAGGCTCCGAGTGGCTCGAAGGGACAACGAGAGGTGCTCAGAGCCGTCGGGTGCTCTTAGACGCCGCAACAGGGCCCTTGGATCATACTGTGGAACGATGCTAGCTTAAAGCTTAAGAGCGCGGACATGGCCCTCACCCAGCGAGTCGCTGATCTCACATATACTGGAATGCGGACGGCCGGTGATGAATTTCTGCCACCGCCCGCGGCAGAACCTGTTGCTACTTGCGGGGCGCTGAGGCACGCATCTTCCAGCGTCGTACGGGCACCTCATGGTGATTGGTCATCGCGGGGCACCGTGCCTGATTAGGGATCGGCGACCCGAGGACGATCTCTCCGAGGTCCGCCTTGTCATCCTTCATGCACTTCTTGGTGGTGACCGCGGCCCGCACCACAACGAGCTGCACCAGGCGCAGGAAAAGCTTGCAGGCGACCAGCGGGGACTCCCGGGCGAGCTCCAGCATATGCTCCCGAGACAGCACCGCCACCGCGGCGCAGTCGCTCGCGCACACTACATCGGCGATCCGCTGCACGACAGTGCAGCCGCGCACTCCCACCTGTGATCGCCCCGAGTCCGAAGCGCGCTGAGCCAGACAGAAAGAGCTCGATAGCCCGTCTTCAAGCACGCCCCCCTTCCCCCAAGAGCAAGGCCGCAAAGGAGATGCGAGGTCAGGAGCAGGAGGCAGCTCGGTCGGTCGGTCACAGGGCCTCATGGAGATCGCCAAGACCTAGTCAGACAGGGGCTCAGGATGTTGACTGGCACGGGCGGATAGAGGGTGTCCTGCCTGTGCTGTGAAGCCATCCTCCCCGATGAACTCCCCTCGGGCCCTCGAAGCCAAGACACGGTTCCCGATCTTGATCCTCATAGACCCCTCCACGACGAGCATAACGGAGTTTGCCAGGGTATGGTTACTGATCGCCTTCTCCCCTTTGGCGAAGCGCGCGATGTACATGCGGCGTGCTAACGCCGCAATCTCCGCGTCCGTCAACCCGTTTGGTCCCAGCCCGTACCCACCCACCCCGTAGGGTTGTGCTTCCCTGTAGTCCCAGCCACAGAAGCATGCCAGGGGTGGGGGAGGGGAGCAAGGGTTGAAGGGGGTTGGGAGGGACGTGGAGAGGGGCTTAGCAAGGCGGGGCACCCAAGTGTGACACGTGGGCGCCGTTCGGCAAAGGAGCTCAAATCGCCACAGCATGCGACCAGTGCAAAACGAAACAACTATGGAGCCTCTCTTCATCATCTATCTTACTATGGCAAATCTCTGGCCGGACTCCGAAGGGGGGACCGGAGAAATGCCGGCAGGGGGGCGCCACCCACTTGATGCTGTTAAAGAGGTTGGCGTTGGAGGTGACAGATTGGCTCCTTTTCACGGCCTCTTGTTCAAGCCGTGTAAGCATGGCGCGCTCCTTCAGCTTTTGCGCAGCCGCCTGCACGGGACGGAAGTGAGCGAGGGCACCGTAGAGAGTGAGAAGTCGAAACCACGCTCGGAGGTGAGTAGAGTTTCAGGGAGGGCTAGGGGATCCATTTCAACTGGCGCTATGTGTGTAGCCTCTAAGCCAGCATCATCACTTTCACCGAATCATACATCTAGCTTCAACAAACCTTGCCAATACCCACATGTTTACTCGACCCCTCCAACCTGAGCCAGCACCGCAGGCTTAGCGAGGCATGCGAGCAGCTGGGGCGCGCGCCACCTGCGTGAGGACCCGGAGCAACTTGAGGCCAAGCGCTGCGTCGATGGATTGGATCTGGAGGATCTCGGCCAGGCTGATTTTGACGCAGGCAGTGTTTGCGCTGTTTGCGCCCGCCAGACCCTCACCAGAGTGACAGCTCAATTCATTTACAGCTGGCCCGTGCACACTCTATGCTTTCTCCCGCCACATTCCCCTCACCGCAGGGTACCTTGTGGTGCGAAGTTTCAGGTGCCGATGTGGTGAACTGAAACGTGATAGAGCTGTGTGGCTCATGGACGGAGGTTAGCTCGTGTCACGTGACGCGCATTAAGAATCAAATTCTAGACCAAACGAACATATGGGTGACATACCACTATTTGGATGACAAAACCCCTGTGTGGGTGACAGTAGCATTGTTTGGTTGACACTGCCACTGTGCGGGTGACAAAACCACTGTTGTTTGTAACTTCAAATGCGTCCGGTCACAACCTAACATGAGGTCCGAGGTTGCAGCCCGCGGTTATATTTGCACTGTTAGTGCCATGGGATGGTATGCGATAGCTTTGTAACTTTGTACGCGAAGATGTACTATCTTATCACTAGTACATTTGAGTGCTCGTATTTTGATATCAGATGGTTATATAATGGGAAATGGTATTGATTTTGTGTTGTAGTGTACGGTACTCGTACGGATACAGTACTGTGCCTGCAAAGCCATCTATGCTGTATCATTGGCCCAGATTCATCGGGACATAACTGCGGTATAACTGGAGGTTGGATCCCCCGGTTGCAATCGGTACAGGGTTATTTACAGCCGAGGACAACACTACTGTGACAATACCACTGTGCGGGTGACAATACCACTGTGCGGATGACAATACCACTGTGCGGGTGACAATACCACTGTGCGGGTGACAATACCACTGTGCGGGTGACAATACCACTGTGCGGGTGACAGCTGGCATGCAAGACGAACTCATAGCAGCCATCACAGAAACACCATTGTGGCCAACGCGTGGGAGGAGTTGCTGCTTCGTGTGGGGGCTGCCGCGTGGATTCACGGGTGGCCGCGACACTTCAGCAGCAGGCACAAAGAAGCGGAGGGTCCGGTCCAGGAGTCGGGTCGGTGCTCCAGGGAGCCCTGCCCGCTGCTCACCTGTCGCTGAGAATCTTGACCTCGCTTATTTCCTGCAGCCCAGCATCAATTTCCAGCAGAGTCCTCAAAAAGCGATGAAGCCCTGAAGCAGCGGCGCGCCTGTGATGCCACTCGATATGCCGGCGGACACGAAGACACGCGGAGACATATTGCGGCACATGCTTCGGGGGAGAGATGAGCACCCACCTCGTCGTATATGGCAAGCTCTCCGAAAATTTGGCCCGCTGACAACCTCGCCACGCGGGCGACTGCATTTGTGCTTATGTCCCTGCCGACGTGGCACGTCCCAAACGCGGGGCTTCGTTCAGTCGTAGCTCCGACGCAAGGCTTGCTTGGTTCAAGATCGTTCTATGCTTTATTTGCAGGGTCGACGAGGCGTGAAAGGCTTGAACGCCCTGCCGACGTGGCAAGCCAAAGCTGTCGGCGTCAGCTCAAAAGTCGGCCAAAAAACAGAGCTTTGCGCGTTCGCCGTTCATGCCCCGCACAAGCTTCGCGAGGGCTGGCTGTTCGACAAGCCGGTGCAGTTCCCGTGACCACCAAAACCTGACACTCGCTTGCTGAATGCGCTCGGCGTCGCTCGCCTCTCGATCTTTCCACATCAACGAGGCTGGAACGAGGTGCGAGGCCTTCCGTCCCCTGGCGGCGTCGAGCGCTGTTTTCGACAAGGCTTTCCAGCTTTCGACACGCCGTGCAAGAAAGTAAGGACCGTCTAGGACTTCAAGGTACGCCTCCCATTTAGCCGCGCACCTTGCATACACCGAGGCCTCGCCGCTCAGGATGAGCATCGCGCAGTCCGAGAGCTCGTCGAAATCAACCAGGGCCAACTGATTATCGAATTCGAGGATGGTAAGACTCTCCCCGAGTATCTCCAACTCCCCCTCGGTGAACCCGCGCCAGAAGCGTGACTTCGTCTGCGATGCGCCACACAAAGGGAGCACTGATGCAGCCTACACGAGTGCAACTGCGCCACGAGAAGACTAGTGAAGTCGGGTTGTTCGTCAGAATGCCTCACGCCGCAGCGGCGCACGCAAGCTATCTCCATCCTCTTGGAAGTTGTGTTGGACGCGCAGGGGATCAAGGCACGCCGAAGCAAGATTTTAAAAGGTTGCTTTTCGGGGACTTGAGCATCGCTGCCCTGTCCTCTGCAGCAGGCCGTGTCCTCGGAGGCATGCCTCACGGTGACGGGGCATGCGAAGAGCGGGCGCGTGCGCGACCGACCCAAACAGGTCCGAGCAGCCTGATTGCAACAAGAGATGCCTCCAGCGAGCGTTGCATATCTCTGAGCCTTTCGGCAAAACGCAACGATTCCGTGCGAAGAGGCATCGCGCGCTTTGGTTGAACGACGAGGGACAGTAGCCCGTCGGGAGTGTACACCAAATCATGCACGCGAAGTCAATGTCGCGTGACACATACCGTGGCCTCACGCAGCAGGCCAGGCAGAGAGCTTCCGGAGAGCTCATTGGGCATTTCCCTCTGGCCCGTCTTCATGTCCATTCTGAACAAACGGCGGGTCTTCGCTTAATTACTAGGATAATTCCGCGGGCACTGCTTTAGTCACCCGCTCAGCGAAGCCGTCTAACTTCGGAACAACAACGAGCGCTTTATTGATGAGGGCGCATGCGTCCACAGGCGGTCACCAACCCTCCCGGTGTGAAGCGTCACGACGGGGTAGCAGCGAAGGCGACGTCGGCGTCGTATGCCATCAGGGAGGACAAATCTCGGCCGTGCTTACAGGTTGCTTTTGAATCACGACTAAACACTGGGACAAATAGTCCCTAATGACTCGCTGCACCTCGTTGTTTCATCGACGTGTGCAGCGCTTATCCACACCTGCGTGGGACGAAGCAAACTCAAGGCAAAAATCCCTCTTGCTCTTCCACTTCGACTTCGGTTGATCTTGAAGCGTTGAACTGAAGAATCCGTGAATGTAAGGGTATACGATCATACGTGATACAATAGTATCATACCTGATACGATAGCGATACCGATAGTTACTCCCCTTGCCGTTGGTGTCATGTCACAGAGTTCAGAGTGTCACGATATCGCGCGCGATGGACTTCGAGCGCGAGCGGAGCTGGTTCAACGTTCTACGTTGAACATTCAACATGAGCTCGCTCCTCATCTTTGGAAAAGGTCCAACATGAACAAACCCACTCGCACTGAGGTCAGCTGAGCTTGGCCTTTTTCAACTTCGAACTTGGTGCGCTACAGAAAGGCCCTCGCTCGTCCCAGCTATACGGTAAATAGGAATTCATTCTGTATAAAGAGACTTATTTTACTGTTGAATCACCTTATGCTTTTGTGAGCTGGAGAATCAACGCCTCAAGTGTTAACGAAGAACACAGTCTAGAACGATAGGATAGGATGATTTTCTCTCGGACACGCAGCCAAGCAAGCACTACCGGGGGCGAAAAGGTAGTTAGAACAGCACTTCTTCCGCTCTTCTTATAATGTTGTATTGGCCGTCTTCCCGCTCCCGCTCATCTCTCCTTTTTAATTTCGTTTCCCTGTTTTGTGACCCCCGTGTCGGCAAGAATTCGAAGTTGGACATGACTTGGGGAGGGAACGGTGGGTATACGTCACAAGCCCACCGACTGATACTTTGATATTTTTGCAGAATTTCAAGGAGAAGCCGAGTCAAAAGGTTCCCGACTTCGAAACTTGCGTCGCAAAGCGTGATTATGTGGGCGCCATCACACTTCTAGAGTTCAAAAAACAAAGTGCTCCCAAGGTATGCGTTGCTAAAAACCTCGACCAACTACAGGCCGATTCTAGTCTAATTTCTGGTCAAGGGTTTTTCGGTTGTCACTGTCGCGAGCTTTTTACAAGGTCAGTAGTGGAAATGCAAGCGGGTCTTTCGATGGCTAGACGCGTGGGTTGCAACAGTTTTGAGTTTGGCACTTTTGCTCGGACAGGACAAAACCAACCTAGAATGGCTCGCGTATTGTTATTTTCATAACGGAGAGCATCGTAAAGCGATCGAATGTTACGTAACGCTGCTAGATACGAAGGAGGCGGAGGGCCCCGATCCTCTTTATCACACCTACTGCGCTGCGTGTCATTTCTACCTAGGAGAGTACAAGGAGGCTGAGGAAGCAGCGCTGAAGGTGCGTCACCGCTCGCCGTTTTCTATATTACTTTGCACTGCCCTGGTTGAACGTGACATTCCCCTGTGTCAGTATTGAGGGTTCCGCCAGTCAAGCTGGCATGCAGAAGAACGGCCTAGTTCGAGAGAACATGCCGTCTTGAAAGTACATACTGGCCGTGGACGTTCTTGCGTTTCCACCTGAATATCTGGACCCCGCTTTTCAGGGCCCCAGCACCAAGCTACAAACACGCATCTTATTTCATATTGCGCACAAATTCAACGACGAGAGTAAGTTGATGATGTGCGTCCCGACTTGCTTTCTCAAAGCCGCTCGATTCCCCTCTTCTCCCGGCGACCACAACTGCATTCCCTGTCATTGCCGTGTGCAATAGGTTCCTCACTGATGCCACTGTCGTCCCAATCCCCTTGATTTCACATGGCCTGCTGGTCGTTGACTCGAGCAACTCAGAGGCAACGACGCCTTTGCCTTGCACTATTCTGTACTACTCGTCACCCCTACCCGCTACTCTCGGACCCTATCCCTGTATCAACCTTCGAGCTGAAACAGGGCTTCCCAAGCTTGGCCGCAGGTACCACCAGCAGCTGACGGACAGCACCGAGGATCAGCTATGCCTGGCGGCCATCCATTACCTGCGCAGCCACTTCCAAGAGGCCACGGACATCTACAAGCGGCTGCTCCTCGAGAACCGCGAATGCCTCGCCCTCAATGTCTACGTAGCGCTCTGCTACTGCAAACTGGACTACTACGATGTGAGTCTGGAGATACTCGCGGTGTACCTGCAAGCTCATCCCGAGAGCACTCTCGCCATCAACCTCAAGGCCTGCAACCACTTCAGGCTGTACAATGGAAAAGCCGCAGAGGCGGAGCTTAAGGTGACGTCCGTCTCAGCCCGTCAAGTGTAGTCGGATCCATGGGCGGGCGACGGGGTTTTAGCACGTAGTAACCCCAACCTGGGTAGAGGATGGGGTGGTTGAGGGAGGTGTCCCCACCTGCGAGCGCGCGCACACCTCAAGCTGATCGAGAACTGTCGCGTGCCTGAGCAGCGGGCTGGCGGCCCTCGCGCAGGCGCTTCAGGAACATACCAAAGGCAGCTGGACAGATAATGACCTCGTGAGGCACAACCTGGTGGTGTTTCGTAACGGGGAAAACGCGCTGCAGGTGCGTAGTGCCTCCCCTTCTCGCTGGGCACCATAGGAGGGTCGGCAGGGCCGCGTGCAGTGCGCTGGCGTCTGTGCGACGTGGCGGACTGCGTCTGGGTCGAGGCCTGAGCTTGCGCAGCTTGCCACGCACCGCATCGTGCAGCAACTACCTGACCAGTCTGTATCTCCGAATACGCGGGGATGGGTGCCTGCTAAATTACGAGGAACAGCTTGTCTGCTCGTCTCTCTGACATTCCCTCTGCCCTCGATAAGTTGGGAACTCGACAGCTCGCAGGAAAACTCTGACTTGAATCTTTGCACTACGAACTCGGAAAGCTGTAGTGTCGCAGAGTCGATGGCTCTGCCAGGCCATCTTCAGGGAACGGGCCGTGGTGCCCCATCCTAAATTACCCCTCCCGCTGCAAGTAGACCGGGTTGGGTGGGCTGGGGGATCTCGAACCACGTAGGTGCTGCCTCGCATGGAGGTGCCGGCGGAGGCGCGGCTGAATCTGGTCATCTATTATCTTCGCAACGGGGAGGTAACGGAGGCATATAACTTGATCCAGGATCTAGAGCCCAACACGCCGCAAGAGTATATCCTGAAGGCGGTGGTGCACTCGAGCATAGGTCAGCAAAACGATGCTAGCGAGCACCTCAAGATGGCGCAGCAGTACTTCCAGCTCGTCGGGGCTTCTGCCAGCGAATGCGACACCATCCCGGGTCGTCAGTGCATGGCATCCTGCTTTTTTCTGCTTAAGCAATTCGAAGATGTACTCATCTACCTGAAATCCGTCAAGGTAAGCCCATCTTGCAAGATGCCAGAGGCGAAAGAGATTTTCTTCTGCCTCTCGCGTTCACTTTTATCCGTTGTGGCCCCACTTCTTATGGACGAAGCGAGGGATGCCTAACTAAGCAAATCTTTCTGCTGCTCTTCTTCCACCGGTCTTTTCCCGCCTTTGTTTCTTTTGTTAGAATCCACTGTGGCACCTTCACCACTGGGTTCTGGAGCACTCCTGCTGTGCAACGGGACTGCGATGGAGACCTTGTTATACCGTTCTGAGCAGCATAAATCTCTCTTTGTCAGGTTACATCGGAAAACAAATCCTGGTTTGCGCCTTAACAACCGAGGCTTTTCGGGAAGGAGTCATGAAATGAGCCTGTTTCACTTCATCCAAAACAGTGACCCGATCGTTTCTGCTGTCTCCTCGTGGCCCTGCGATCCTTTTTGAGATTGAAGTGGTCTGCCTTGGAGGAAAGGCTGCTCCCGATCCCATGGGGAAGCAGGGCAGCTGCTTGTTAATTTTGCTCTGCCGACTTTGTGGCGAGAGACTCACCCAGGCATCTGTTGGTATTTGATGACGATCTAGTGGACCTCTGTTCTCGGGCCTCCCTGTTGGCATTGGGCAAGACAGCCCGTGTGCAGGCCAGGGTCGAGTCCAATAGGTTGACCTCTCTTTCCTGGTGTGTTCAGACGTACTTCTACAACGACGACGACTTCAACTGGAACTATGCTATAGCCAAGGCGGCGACAGGGGAGTATGTCGAGTCGGAGGAGGCTTTTCTCATCGTGCAGAATGAGAAGTACAGGCAAGATCCTTGCTACCTCGGCTGGCTGGCGCGGTGCTATATCGCAAACGGCAAGGCGCGTCTGGCGTGGGAGCTATATCTTCGCATGGTCACCTCGGATGAGTCCTTCAACTTGCTGCAGCTCATCGCGAACGATTGTGCGTGCCTCTTTCAATCTAGGTCATTCAAAGGGTTTGCATGAGTATGTGCTCACGACCTCGCGGTACAGAAATGTTGCTTCGTGCTTCGTCCAGGCTCGTGTGATACCCGGGGGAGGGCGTCTGCGAGGTTCGGTCAAGGGCAATAAACAGGGTGCAGAGTGTTTCAGATGACGCTCATCGTGTCTTAATAATCAAAGACATCTCCGTGGCGCAGGGGGGACAGACGATGTCACTCCATGAATCTCGGACTCACACGAGAGGGTTGAGACGATATTTAAGGACGCACTTTTACAAGCCCCAACCTGCCGGTCATACCTCATTGCGCAACTGCGATCCTACTTGCGCAGCTGCATCGATCCAAGTTGTGGAAGGTCAGAGAGTGCTGATCTGGTGTGCTGTGTTGTAAAATGCAGGCTACAAGATTGGCGCATTTTTCTACGCAGCTAAGGCGTTTGACGTGCTAGAACGCCTCGACCCGAGCCCCGAGTACTGGGAAGGAAAACGTGGCGCCTGCGTTGGAGTGTTCCAGGTGTGACTCGGGATCTCTTCCCCAGATGTGAGCGTTAAGAAGCAACTGATCATGTGCGTAGCGCTCCTGTCGGTTAGCATGCTTCGCCTTTCCTGCTTACCGCCGTATGTCCACCCGTGCTGGGAGCCTAGAGCGCTGTGGAGCTTGTGGCGGAACAAGACTGAATGAACTGCCTCTCATCTGTTGTATTGTCTGAAACCGTGATGTACGTATCGGTGTGCCCTTCAGATGATCATCGCTGGAAGGGAACCCAAGGAAAGCCTCCGGGACATCCTCTCGGTGCTGCGAAACACAAGCAACCCGCAGTGCGTCCACCCTCCGTTTACGTGCCTACATTGTTTGTTGACCATAATATTTGCTACCACATGCGTCTGTTCTGAACTGTTTGCGTTGGCATCTAAGCATACACACGCTCACTCACCCAGGCCTTTGATCCTTGGACGCGCAATTTAGCACTCATGTAGAGTTTCTTCGGCAGTGTTGTAGCTATAGCATACTCGTTGAACTTGGATTCTCCAGGACCCTCCGGAAGTTCTCGAAAACTGGCCTAAACTGAATCCTTTGATCTCATAGTACATTTCTTTTCTGAGGCATTCTTGTCGCTGGGATAAACTTCGTCAAAGAAGTCCGGTCGAGGAAAAGCTCACGCATAAACACAAATATGAAGCTCCAGAAAACCGGATGAAATTACCGCTTTGCTTGCTGATGATCCCCGGCATGGCGCAGTCGTTTTTTCCTTCCTCTTCGGCAGCTTGGTAGCATACTATCGGTTGTCAATGATATCTCCGGGCTAAGGGTGAACCTGCACACACACACAGGGTCGAGTTTTCGACTGATGTCTAGTGCTTTGGCGTCCTCAGGGTTGAGTATATCATCCGTATCATGCGGAAGTGGGCGATGGAGAACGGAATCAAGGTTGCCTGAGCTTTTCATCTGGCGTCGGTGCAAACGCTCAGTTGCAGCCATTCTCTACTCGATGTAAATATGATTATCTCACGGAACCTTGTTGGTTACCGAGGAAAATTCAAAAGGCGAAGTATTCAGAAGACTGCAGAGTATGGACTTTGTCTGAAAATGTTCACTGAGCACGAATTGCTAAGCAACAGTGGTTTGTACTCAAACTTGCACAGTTGCTTGGAGAGTGCAAGTAGAACTTTGAAACAGCAGTGCCAGGTCAGGTAGATCAGCACTGACAATCTGGACAGTTGGACAGTATAGCACAATAATGGCACAACTTTGTGTGGGCTTTTATATGACGTGTGATCGTCAGCTTCTTTCTGTGCTCATGTGCGTATCCAAGGTCATAGCACATTCGAAGATTGCCCGCAGCAGATAAAGTCAAATACCAAGTCAGTATGTGTAAATTGATATGTGTGAAATTGGCCGAATGGTGGATACACATGCTTCCTTGTCATAAACATGCATGTAAAACTTAAAATGTGTGTTGCATCGATCATGAATTTTCTGCAATACCTGGGCTTGCATGTGATATGTTTTCCACCAAGCGATGCCAATGTCTTAATTATCGAAATTAAAATTTCAGTGGTGCCCATTCATGAGTCAGTTTACATCAATGTACACCGGCTGGCGAGGAAAAATGTCGGTACCGTGGGGTATATTAACCTTTTTTGTTCCAATCTTGATCACATCAAGGATTATTGGTTGTGGAATGCCATAGTGTAATCACCAGTGCGCATGCACTCTCATGAGTCTGCGCCACACATACGGCTTATGCATGTGAATTTCGGGCAATTTTCACAGAATAATGTTGCACCCGAAATCCTGACCCTAATATGGTTGTACTTTCCACTATTCGCTGTTTGCGCTTACTTGCATTTCGCAGAAATCGGAGAGCGCTTCAATTTTTGGCACCGTGTTTACATTATTGCTTTTTATATTAATTATTTATATTTTCGACAAACACGATGAAAAAAAAAAAACACCAATTAACACCGTAAGGGCGAATTCGTTTTTAGCAGTATGGGATCAGTATGAGGGCGGAAACATCCATAACTGCCACGGTAGTCAACTATTGGATATTTATGAAGTATTAGTGCCCATATTGGGGACTTGGGCGAGGTCCCTCAACCCTTCAATGCCCACCAAACTCGGTTTATCCAGTGGGGGACTTGGTGGAAAGTGCAGGGGTGTTCTGCTGGCAGGTGACAAAAGCGTGTAGTGAATATACCCCAACCGGATATATTCGGAGTGAGCCTTAATTGGTTGACTGTATTCAGAATATGTATTAAGTGTGAATAGATTACTGATACCAAAACCTATAACCTAGGCGAAAGTCCCGAACGGTACCTAACGGCATGTGACACTGAAGTGACACACACGGGCAGCGGTTCCCGAGTCAGATCGGACTAGGGGTCTAGTCAGGGTCCTACACCGGGACTCCCGGGAGGGCTGCCTGGGCTAAACCTAACAGCGTGCTCTATGAAGAGTGCTCTAAAGGCTTCAAATTAAGGATGTGGCATTTTTTTCCATTGATATACACCATGATACGCCATCGCCCACTCATGACATCAAGTCAGTAGTGGTGCCATGTTCATGGCGCATGCCCAAAAATGCCCCCAGCAGCTGTTCAACAGAGATTTCCTTAAGTATAGTGATGGTGGGTCACATATATGCATGTTTACACATACGGTGCGAGTGCTAATGAAGTGTCATATCGTCCATCTAGTTCCGCAATATAAGGTATGCGAAGAATCGTGGCAAATGGATGTCTAGAACTTGAGTTATTGCCGAAAACGTGAAAATAAGTTCTTGGAAAACAGGATCAGTATGAGCAGTATGTGAATTCGCCCTTAAGGTGTTAAGGGTACGTAGGGGGGGGGACCTCTCGCGAATAAAAAATGCTGATAGCAGTTTCTATATTTAAGATACTTATTTTTTCATTTATAAGAAGATGCGAGCTTTAGAAATTTATAGCGTCGAATTTTGCAACATAGCCCCCGAATTGTTTTTTGCTAGGATCCAAGAATGGTGAGTTAACGTTGTATAAATGCAAACCTCGGGAAAACTTAAAATTCGGATTTATTTCTAGAATTTTTATAAAATCAAATAGTCCTAATTTAGTATAATGCCACTGAGAAAGAAATGCTAGAAAAAAATGACAATAGTACCTTTTCCCGAGGTTTTTTATACAACGACAACTCGCCATTCTTGGATCCTCGCCAATAGAAATAGGAGTCCGTGTTGCAAAATCCACCTCCAGAATTTTTGGAAAGTTGATTAATTGCATCACGGTTAAATATGGGTTTTGTTATCAAATTTAATTCAAAATAATGTTTTCAGTCCAGGTGCTCACCCTACTCTTAATTCGGACCGCCTAGGTTGGCCAGCGAAAGCAAGCAGAGCAATTGATTAATCGATTACTGCACAGTGTCAGCCCAACAAAGAAAAATTAACAAGATTTAAATGATAACCTGCGAATCACGCGTCGGTGGCAACAAGCGACAAGCACCAACCGATTAAACGACCCCGTGGGCTCCGCAAGCTCCGCAAGCTCCGCAGGTACCGGGTATTTTTTGTCGCATCGGCCTGGTCATTTCTGTCGCTGTCGCAAGAATCACGTTTCTGTCGCAGGTTAAAAGATTGTGACTCTTCTGCAAAAAAAACATGAACTATGCGTTTTCCCTTAAAGGGGCAAAGAACGATTTAAAATAATAATAATAATAATAATAACATTTACGCTGAGAATAATGGCAATGTCATAAGTCCGCTGTAATGCTGCAAGCAGGCAACTGAAGAACATAGGGAGCTGGAGTCATCCTCATAGCGCGCCTCGAAAGGCCCATCTAGGTCAAGTCAACCTAGGAAACCGCGGCAAGGCAAAACTACGCAGAGCGCTAAAAGGTCGTGCCGGCGGAGAAGCAGCAGAAGAGGTGGAGGTTGAGCGAGGCTTCATCTGTGATGGAAAAAAGGGGCGGAAGCGAGGTGAAGGAGGGGTGGTGGTGGAGGGTCAGGTAGGCGGAGGAGGAGGGGACGGGATGTGAAGGTGGAGGGGGCGAGCAAAGGTAAAAGAAAATGGAGAGAGGAAACGCGACAGCGATATCGTCATCGGAACACTGTGAAGACTGCGTGCCCAAAAGTTTTCGACATGAAAATTTTCTTATCTTCAACGTTGTCGCACGCCTTTGGAAGATACACCATTCCCCCATCCACAAATTTTCGACCGCACGATCAGACCGTCGGATGAGGGGTCCCTCTAAGACAGCATCTCCAAGTTGTCGCAGGTATCTAGAAGACATTACAATCTTTCATCGACTAGTTTTCGACCAGCCGATCGAATCGTCGACCGAACGATCATCGGACCGTCGGATGAGGGGTCCCTCGAAGACAGCATCTTCAAGTTGTCGCAGGTATCTAGAAGACAGTACAATCCTTCATCAACTAATTTTCGACCAGCCGATCGAATCGTCAACCGAATTATCGGACCATCCGATTTCGCGTGCTGATGGATTCGGTGCGAAAACAAGATCTGCACGTTGTCGCATTGGGTGCGACAGGTCTCCATCGACTCTTCGACTGCGACGAAGAAATATAATGCAAGAATTCAAATGCGTAGTTTAACCCCTAAGCCGGTGTTTGGGTCATTTCTGACCCAAGCGCTTTTCGGGACGCAAACATACTTTGTGGCGCCATTTGACACTCAAATTGATATTTGAAAACAGTTCTGAAAAGCTCCGATTCATGCGCATCCATTCGTGTGCTTCATACTTCCGGATTTAAAGCATTACTTAAAGAAATTAAGGTCGAATAATGTATCAATAACTGACACGTGTTGATATAACATATAATGGCCCTTTACCCTATCAATTACCCCAATTAGGGTTTGCTACATGTATGATACATCGTCAAGTGCTTGTGCCGTTGTGGGGGGTTAATATTAGGGTTTGGCTTAGGTTGCAAATTGGAACTTTGTCGAACTGGGGTTTTAATGTTATTGTACGAAGTAATATCACGGAACTTGAGCTTTACCAGATAAGGTCGTGCTAGTGCATTGCGCCTTGAAGAGGTGTTTTCGAAAGTGTCTTTAAAAGTTAAATCGGACTATCAACGAACCATATATTCGCAAAAGGGTGGAATGTCCCAAAGTGCTGGGGAAAAACACCGGCTTAGGGGTTAATGCGTTCGAAATACGCAAAGATAAAAGATCTCCAAGTGCGTCAGTCCTCCATCGACCGATCAGACTGTCGCCAAAACATCGGACTGTCCGATTCCGCATGCCAATGGGTTGTATATCGCTAGAGATTGATCCGAACGCGAGCGCGAGCGCGATAATGTCATCGTGTGATGTCATTGGCTCACCGCAGCGGTAAGCGTAAAAGGTAAGATTGCAAATTACACCCGCGCCGTGGAACGAGCGGAAGAGAAAGAAAAAAAGCTTCAGGAAGTGATAAGCGAGCCCGCGCCTCCATAAGCCCTGTCACAAAAATTCTTCTCAGCAATTCGGGCGTGAAATGGGCGTTTCAGGCCTGTGCTGGAAAAGTAGTACGATAGTCCAATTGTTTTAGACTCGAGACTGTGTAGAGAGTTTGTGCCAGGGAACAATAGCCCTGCCAAGCCATTCGATTGGCATACAGTAAGTCGCGGTCTACAAGAAATTGTATCTACAAGAAACTAGCCGCTAGATTTTGTCACATTACCGTTGAGTTGTTATGAAAATGTTGTCTTAAATATGGAAAAACCAATTAAGCGACTAGCGCTATCGAAATTTTACCTTTTTCTTATAGACCGCGCCTTACTGTAGTGTATTTATGCGTACTGGGGCAGTGAAATGGCAATGGGCTCGGAAGGGGACTCCCGAGCCATTGACTTCGTACTATGGGGAGCGAAAGCCTGGACTTGATTATAGCTGGCAGCATATTATCGTCCACCCTTCTGAAGCAAAGGCGGGAACGCGCCAGAGCTCTAAATTTCCTGGACACCTCTGATGAAGGGAAACTCACTTCTCTGGACAACTGCCTACCTTGGGAACAATACTGTCGCTCCTCTGACGCCTTTGTGACACATCTGGCTCTTCTGGACTCTGTGGTCTCAACACGCGAGTTGCGACTACTAGTACTTTTCAGTGGTACAGGAAGTGTGGAGAGAAGTTTCCTGTCATGTTATCCGAAGAGCACTGTGGTCACCGTCGATCATGATCCTCGCTGGCAACCTACCTACGCTGAGAAGGTTCAG
Organism: Cymbomonas tetramitiformis; assembly: GCA_001247695.2. Classification (NCBI taxonomy): domain Eukaryota; kingdom Viridiplantae; phylum Chlorophyta; class Pyramimonadophyceae; order Pyramimonadales; family Pyramimonadaceae; genus Cymbomonas; species Cymbomonas tetramitiformis. The sequence continues at coordinate 45,753 of LGRX02021712.1, forward strand.
GACTGGGACTTCAAGCGTTACGCGCCTGGTTACTTTGACGTCATCTGGGCTAGTCCACCGTGCACCGAATACAGTCAGGCTAAGACCACTGGGGTGCGACAACTGCGACAGGCCGATGCCTGTGTACGCCGAACGCTCCAAATTTTTGACTTTCTCAAACCCAAGCATTGGTTTATGGAAAATCCGATGGGCAGGTTTCCCTTTGCGCTGCGATTTCGACCCGTAGTTCGCCGGTTACCTACTCCTTTGTATTGCTCTTACTGTATGTATGGCACTGGCTACCGCAAGCCTACTTGCATCTGGACGCAGTCGCCTCCTCCAGTGGACCTACGGTACTGTACGATGGATACTCCTTGTCTTCACCAACAGACTCTGGGATCACATCCGGAAACTGCTCAACTGGGACCTCATCCGGGGCAACAAGGAGCGGGAGTCTCCACTGCTGTATACCCTCTGCCCTCTGGATTGCTTCGTCAACTCTTCGAGCACCTGTTCGATCAGAAAAGCATATCACGCATCCATACGCATGGCTGATCTGTGTCTGGATCTTAGCTGCTGTACAAATGACTCTGAGTTATCATCTCTTTGTACTAACAAGCTAAGAGGGGAGGAGTTGTGCCAGGGAACAATAGCCCTGCCAAGCCATTCGATTGGCATATTGTATTTATGCGTACTGGGGCAGTGAAATGGCAATGGGCTCGGAAGGGGACTCCCGAGCCATTGACTTCGTACTATGGGGAGCGAAAGCCTGGACTTGATTATAGCTGGCAGCATATTATCGTCCACCCTTCTGGTGCGCTACGTCGCTGGGAGCGTAATAGGGGCGGCGGCTGGTTTCTGGAAGACGCCACTCAATTGAAGGCGCCGGTAGCGCCATTCTCATTACCGATCAGCAGAGTTGGGCACTGGAATCCGACGATTGTGATTGACGATGACGAATATCGTGGAATTCCATACACGGGGCGCAAGCGGCAAGCCTGTACACTGCCGGACCCTCTGCAGGTACCCCCTGACAGCGGGGTTCAGCAGAACGTCTTGGGCGGTACCCAGCTCTTGGTGCGTCACCTCCCAGCGGTGGCGACAACCTCAGAGACTCGCCGGCGTCGGCGTTCCCGAAGGGCATCTTCGGGCCCTGCGACACATGGCAAGCATCTCCCAGGTCCAAGCCACGCACCTGATCACTCTGACCCCGACTCTGGCACGGACATCAGCCGCACCAGCACGGGGACCAGAGGCAGCCGAAGCACGCAGGCACGAGCTGAGCGCAGGCGGAGGGCCGCCCACAGGTCCGGCTCTGACTCGGACGCGAGCAGCCGAAGTGAACACATTCGCAGAGAAGTCCTAGCGGCAGTACAGGCCCTGGACATCTCCGCGGTGCTCTCGAGAGGACTCGCGCTGCCTGGTGCGACGACATCGGCAGGAGTCTCACCACCAGGCGACCCTCAGGGCAGCGCACAGGGCCTGACGGCGGACCATCTACACGAGGCAGACGCTGCCGCCAGCGTAACCCCTCCTGTGCCTCAGACCGCCGCTGAGACCGCTCCCGCCGAACCTCCCACTCAGGGCCGGCCAAATCCCCATAACATGATGGTGGCCCGCCGGCGACAGTCGATGGAGACGGTGGTGCACGGCGGTGGCAATCCCGACTCAGAGCCCAGAGACTCCAGTTCAAGCGACTCGCCACCAGGCCCCCCTAGTGATCCACCTCAGGATCCCCCTGACGATCCCGCACCAGAGCCCTCCTACCCTCAGTACCCAGAGGTCAGAGCCCTCTTCGTCACCCACGATGGTGGGTCATTGTGGGTGCATCAGTCAGCTGGGGTGCGAGGCGCGGCAACCGTCTCCCTACCATGGGACGAACGCCGCCGGGCTGGGGTGCAGGGCGACGCCATCTTGTTCAGGATCATGCACCTGCTGGGAGCGCCGCTGACTCAGGGCAGAAGTCCTCTCCGGAGGCCTTTCGGCCAGTTTTCGAGAAAACATTTGTTTTTTCCTTGTTTTGACATATTTTTGCATACTTAAGGGTCAAAATTCTTTCGGCCAATCTTCGGCCAAACCCTCTTTTTGGGAGACTCTCTCGGCCAGGGGCCGGTCAATCGCGACAGGCCTTCTCCCCTGCGCTGACTGCATATGCGCGCATGGGGGGCCGGCTACACCATGCACCCCTACCCCTTACCAACCCTCGTGTGGAGACCTGGGTCCTTATGGTCGACCGCGAGGTCATGGATATGGCAATGGGGGACCCAGCCGCGGCCAATGTGCGGTCTACCAGCATGGGGCAGCCAGTATGGGAGTGGATCCCTGCTACTGCGCGGGAGTCGGAGATGCAGAACTTCGATCAGGACGGGCTCGCCGCGTGGTCGGAGGTCAGCAACTCCGATTGGTACCGGAGCATGAGCGTGGTGGCCGCACAACCATCCACACCCCTGCCCTTCCATACACCTCTTCCACTCCCCGCACCACCGTCAGCCCCTGCATTACCGCCCACTCCGACCGCAGTCCCCACAAATCCCGCGCCTGCGCCTCCGCCCGCGCATGCCCCGGGACCACCACCCCCTGCCCGTTTTCCCCATTCCGCCGCCGCAAACCCCGTTCACCCTGCCGCTGCCGTGAACCCCGTTCACTCTACCGCCGCTGCAAACCCCGTGCTCTCTCCCAGCGCCACCCCCTTTGTTCCAGGCATCGTCCGTCTGCCGCAGGGCACTAACCTGCGAGCATCTCCAGACGAGGTCCGCCTGGAGCACAAGACCAAAGAGATGGTGCTAAAGCTGGTCAAGAGCGTCACCAGGTTCCCCCGCTCCGCGTCCGACACAAAATCGGCCGACAAGGAGGGCCTCCTGACGCAGTTGGAGCACTACTCCCACATGGTGCGGAAGGTATTCCAGGAGGCCATCGTGATCGAAGCACTGACCACTCCCAGTTGTACGCCATCAGTATCAGAGTACCAGGCGAGTGTGTCAAGCCTTCTTTGGAGCTTCAAGGAGTACACTCTTCAAGACCAGCAGAGGAAGTTCTTGGAGCGCGCGGCGGGGACCTTTGGGTCCGAGCAAGCTTGGCACCAACGCTACGGGGACCTGGATGTGTTCTTCAGCGATCTGGCGGTGTGCTCTCTGACGCAGGCCTACCTGGAGAACGCACACGGCGAGGCCATTGCCCTGAAGCAGGCGGTGAGCGAGACCGCGGCGGAGTATTTCTCGCGACTGGAGACCCGCATGGCCTCCGTCAACTTCTTGGCCGGCAGAGTCCCAAATTGCGTGGAGATGACCAACTTGTCGATGCTCTCTACGTACCGCCGGGGGCTGAAATATAACGACCATATCGCAAAAATGAGACACGCGGGTGTCTCATTATATTCTCATTTTTTAAAAAGTTATGATAACGAGGTTTTTTTATATGACTAGATAGCATTTGGAGAGTAGATAATGACACGTTATTTCAAAATTTGAAATTTTAGGGTATAGCCCGAAATTTGGGGTTTCCGGGCGATTTTTCGCCCAGTTTCGGGCGGTGCTCGGGTGTCAATCGGCGGAAGTTATGATAACGAGGTTTTTTTTATATGACTAGATAGCATTTGGAGAGTAGATAATGACACGTTATTTCAAAATTTGAAATTTTAGGGTATAGCCCGAAATTTGGGGTTTCCAGGCGATTTTTCGCCCCGTTTCGGGCGGTGCTCAGGTGTCAATCGGCGGAAGTTATGATAACGAGGTTTTTTTTATATGACTAGATAGCATTTGGAGAGTAGATAATGATACGTTATTTCAAAATTTGAAATTTTAGGGTATAGCCCGAAATTTGGGGTTTCCAGGCGATTTTTCGCCCCGTTTCGGGCGGTGCTCAGGTGTCAATCGGCGGAAGTTATGATAACGAGGTTTTTTTTATATGACTAGATAGCATTTGGAGAGTAGATAATGACACGTTATTCAAAAATTTGAAATTTTAGAGTATAGCCCGAAATTTGGGGTTTCCAGGCGATTTGTCACCGTGATTCGGGTGGTGCTCAAGCGCCATTTGTTGAAAGTGGTGATAATGACGATGTTTTCATATTGGATACGTCAAAGTCATTCCAAACAAACTGAGTCTGAAGAAACTTTTGTTCATATCTTACATACACCCCGAGAATGGGAGGCTTTAATGTTAAAAGCGGTGGCACCAACCTTAAATCTAGGGGGTGTAGGTCTGCACGAGACTGTAACTGTGTGCGTAGCACAAAAAACAACAAAAACCGACAAAAGGCACGAAGAATGCTACCAGATAAGACGTTGGTGCTATGAAAATATACAGTCTTTATTTGAACAGTCAAAGCACCCAGGGTTAGGGGTTTTCTTGCGGGCGCGGTATTATTCATTGTACAGGCCGGTATATACGATGGCAGTGCAGGTGCGATCTCTCAGTTCGTTTGCTGGCTGGCTTATTAAGCATACCTACCTATTTGCTAACGGACATGTACAGGTCAAACGTTTGCACAATCACCTTGGCGCGCAGAACTTGTTCAGACACTTCCAGGTGCTGGGCGAGCTCCTTGTACCCGTTGTACTGTGCGATCGCCGACCGTTTCTTGTCCGTGTCCTCGCACTTCAAGTCTGTCCAGAGGCTTTCTCCTATCTTCTCAGCGTCAGCTTTCGCCGCCGGGGTGAGGTCGAACTGACCTGGCCACTGCGGACCTGGTCGTGGTGGAGAAGCGAACATCGCCGGTCGTGATGGAGGAGAGGCTCCCGGGACTTTGGAGCCCGTTGGCGTCGTTAAAGCAGGTGACCCTCCTACTGCGCCGAGCGCTGGCGCTCCCGGGTAAAAGCCTCCTCCGCCCAGTTGGAACATTTGGGCGAACGGGCCTGCTGCTGTTACTGCCTGTTACCGGTGACGTACCAACCGCCCCCCCCCACACCAGTTACAAGTTCCGTGTCTTTCAATCTGGACCTCAAGCCAGAGTTCCCTCCTCCACAATAAACACAAACAACTTGAACGTAACAACTAGCTCCTACCTGCACGG
>LGRX02021714.1:0-26180 GCA_001247695.2 Cymbomonas tetramitiformis
CTGAACAGGGATGCCATCTGTGCATCTGTACAGGGATGTCATCTATGTGTCTGAACAGGGATGCCATCTGTGCATCTGTACAGGAATGTCATCTATGTGTCTGATCACCCAGCATCACAGCCAGGGACCCCCCTGCATGCCATCTGTGGTTGCCGTTGGGCCTCGGGCACCGTTCTGATAACTGCTTCGAGAATGCCCCCACGACCCTGCAACTGACCACCCTTGTGGAGGCACGCGGCAGGAAGCGATCCAGGTGGGGGACGCTAAGCGTGTTCGCAGCGATCCCGAGGCGCACTCTCAAGCCGTGCGAAACACAGGAGTCTTGTCTCAGCACAAATCGAACCGCAACAAAACACGGTATTCCACATGACTCCCTCCTGCGCGCCGCTGACCGCTGGATGCCCGTTGCTAGATCTCAGATCCCGCCTCACATGTCCTCAGCGCCGTATGAAAAGCAGCTCCCGGCGATCTTCACGCGGCAGCAATCATCCACCCGCTAGACGTTTCACTCTCGCAGAAGCACTCTAGGGAGCCGCGCCACGACAAGGGCCTTGCGACCCCCGACTATTATGCTTGCTTGGGCAGCCTCGCATGCCCACCCCACATCCACATAGGGAGAGCCGAGGCCGGCAATCGGGAACCACAACATATATGGCCAAGTGCACTCATCCCCAGTCAGGCCGTGGGACACCCAGCAGCGGGGGGAGAGGGTGCAACCGCCTCGGTTGCTGTACGGCCGGATTCAGCCATGGCCACCATCGGGAAGCGGTGGCCGTGGATAGTTTCTGCGGCCGGTGACAGATCAACAGCAGCATTCTAAGGGACCCTGCTGAGGCCCCAGAAAACGCATAAGCGGTGCTGCACATCTGCGACAGCGCAGCATCAGCACAAGCCCAACATGACTCCACGCCCAGACCCCTTAGCAACCCCCAGCGTGTGCTCTTGCCTTCCCCAACCCTCTATGCAGCGCCTTCCTATCTTGGTTGTGGGCCGTGCAGAGACGCACCTTGATCTCCCGGAAGCACTTCTCGAAACACGCGGAGACCTGCTCTCTGCCCATGTGTCCACCCCGCCCCCCTTCCGCTTCCCTCAGCAGCAGAGGCTGTCGGCCATGCACCGGCAAGTTCACCAACCTCCGCATCACAGCACCACTGGCTCGCACCGGAAAGGGGGGATCGTACCGGTGGCGGGCCTGCTTCTCCTCAAACTCTCCCTCTTCGTACACCTTCTTCTTCTCGATGTTGATGAGCAGCGTCTCGGAGATCACCTTGCAGTTGCCGTGGATGCGCTCATTTGCCGCCTTGTAGTCCATCACCGTGGCCTCCACCTCCTTGCAGTACTTGCGCGCCTCCTTCACAAAGAAGTCCAAGTGGTGCTTGGAGGACATCCAGTTCATCTTCGTCACGCCGGGAAGGATGCGTCGATCCAGGTAGTGGATGCGGTCCTGGAACAGCTTCCGCTCCTCCTTATCCAGCGCATTGAGAATCTGCGCCCAGGCTCCACCCGCTCCACTTCATTCTCAAGGGATCTCTCTCCACCCCCTTTAAACCGCTTCATCCTCACAGGTTCCCGTCTCGACGACAGAGACGGCCGATGCCACCATGAACGATGGCTAAAGACGTGGCCCTGTCAAGCTGCGCCCCCCCCCCGGTGCGCACAGATCCGCACTGTAACCTAAGGCAGCACCCTGTGCCAGGCAGCCTTCGCCTCGGGTGCACAGTCGAGGTGTGGGGCGAGGCCATCGAGAACCTCGACAACCTAAAGGCCTGAAGCCATGAGCCAAAGGTGAGCCCCGGGTGGTGCGCCCAATCACGCAAGACACAGGCTAGGGTGACACAGTGTGGCAACGCCCCAATTTTGAAACTGAATAACAAAGTTCTGATACATGATATATACTCAGCGCCGTATGAAAAGCAGCTCCCGGAGATCTTCACGCACGCGCGGCAGCAGTCATCCACCCGCTAGACGTTTCACTCTCGCAGAAGCACTCTAGGGAGCCGCGCCACGACAAGGGCCTTGCGACCCCCGACTATTATGCTTGCTTGGGCAGCCTCGCATGCCCACCCCACATCCACATAGGGAGAGCTGAGGCCGGCAACCAAGGCCAACAGCAGATATGGCCAAGTGCACTCATCCCCAGTTCCCCCTGATGATCGGTTAACCTTCCCTGAAAGTTGCTCAGGAAAGTCCCTCATGGCGCGTTGTAGTCATGTCCTTATGCATCTCTGCGGAGGGAAGGGAGAGTATTGCTTCAAGGGGCAGGCCACCAACCTTATTGTAGTCGCGCACAACAAGCAGGACATACTCACGAAGCACACGATACTTTTCACGCTGGGAGGCGATTTCCATGGCGACGTAGGGGATCTCCAGGTGCAGGCGCTCCCAGTAGTGCACCTCCGCGAACACACTGAGTAGCTGCTTGTCGAAGTTCATCTTCAGGAGGCCGCCCTGATTGTCCTCGATGAGGATGAGGTTGTTCTCCAGCTTTTTCGTCAGCCCGGCTTCAATGGTGTTGAACCACTCCAGATGCTGCGTGCGCATCCAGAGGCATCCAAGCGAGAGCCTTCTCAGTGCGCCTTGCCCTCGCAGCAGATTCTCCACGCAGTGTGGGATCGCCTGCCTCCGTTTGACATGTATGTCTTGAATCGATAAATATTTTTCACCTGAGCCTTGAAAACCTCTACAGAGATGCTCGGGCGCTTACGCTCGGAGGGCTCATAAGGATACGCAGCTGCCGGTCGGATGCAACGCGACTTCATCCCTCGGGCGCTCACCTGATTCTTGACAAACTGCTCAATCGACTGTTGCGCAAGGGTGTAGGCCGTTTGCAGCTCTGCGGCCTCCGCCGTCTGAGGCAGGTAATGCGCCGCTTCGTTCAACTCCGTCATGGGCTTCTCGAGCCGCTTCGACAGCTGCTGCGCCCACATTGCTGCACCCGAATAGCGTGGCAGCGACGCATGGATCGGCGGATGACTGCCAAGACCCCACACAGACAGAAGGCTGAGCGTTGACAGACCAGTATCGCAAACTTAGTAAACGAAGGCCCATCTGAAGGAAGGCATGGTCACCGGCTCAGGAAAGGGAAGTCCCCCCTGATTCCGACGCCACGTGCTGCCATCGCGTTCAGCCACCGGGGCGCCGGATGCGAGCACCACGTACCGGCGCATCTGGTCAAAATGTTTCTTCACGACGTTAAGCTCCAGAAGGAACGTGGCGTAGCACTCCGCAGTCTTCTTCTCCACGCAACGCTTGATGGACTCGCGCTTCGCCATGGTGATAAACTGCTCGAGCAGCTCCACACGCGCCGGCAGCGAGGACACGGTCTCGAACGCCAGGACAATGACGTTCTGCATCATTACCTCCAGGTCCTTCACACCACTCTTGAAGCTGTTGTAGTCGTCGTGCCACCGCGTCGCCTTCACGTCCAGGATACTGTAATTCAGCGACCGCAGCTGGGCCACCAGCTTTTGGAAGCTGCATACGCGCACTCCCCCGATCACCTAAGCAAAAGCTTCTCGACTCATTGCTCTTAAGAGGGCCCCCCCCCCGTGACCACTTGCCGAAGGTAGGAGCAATCATAGGAGGCTCCGTGGCGCAGATGTGGCAAACCTGCTCTGGATATCAAGCAGCGACTTGTAGATCTCCGGGCCACGGGTGCCGCCAAACACGGGCAGATCCGTCTTGGGGGCGAACTGCGTCTGCGCCTCGCACACCTCAAGCATATCGCGACAGCGCTGCACAAATGCATCGATGTGCGCGAAGATACTGCTCACGTCGAAGTCCCACTGGCGCTTCTTCTCGCGGATGCTGACAGCCTGCGCGGTGGTCTTATACACTTTCTTCCAGGCCTCCCCCGCACGGATGCTCTGCCGCAGAGACACCATGCACGCCTCCACATCGCCCTCGAAGATCTCGGAGAGCGAGATCTTCGCGCAGCACCGGTTGATGATCTCATTGCTCACCTGCCACATAGACGCCCCCGTCATCACTTATCGCTTACTTCAACCGGCTCAGATCCTACACCAACAGTACAGCCGCAATGCTCAACAATAACACGGTGATGCTTATATTTTCACCAGGGGCCAGCGGAGATGGGAGCACCGAGAGCTTTTAATGGGCAGGCCCTCTGCGGAGATGGACCGAGAGCTTTGGGCGGGCACTTGGCGGGGATGGGAGGGGCGAGAGCTTTCAGTGGGCAGGCACCTTCCGCAGGAGTCCTGTCAGACGCTCCGGGGTGTTATAGAAGCGGCTGATGTTCCAGATCATTCGGATGCAGTGCAGCAGCTTGGGGAGAATCGGGGGAATGTCCGCCGGCTCTGCCTTCGCGAGGGCTTTGCAGGGCGTCTCCAGGGAGGACAGGAAGCGCAGATTGTCCTCCGCCGCCACCGCCTCTCTCTGCAGCAAACATTCCCCCGCGGCTTGAAAGTGAGCAGTGAGACGCACGGAGTGGAACGGGAACGGACTACCGGTGTCCGTGCCCTTCCCCAGCCGCAGCTTATGGTGGGTGGACTGCTAAAACGAAGCAGCGAGCTCAAAATTTTGGGAGCATCCGTGCGTGGCTCGTGCTTATTTGCGGGCCGGCCGTTGTGAGCAGCTCGCACTGTTCGGTCACGCGCGGTACTGGCACCCACACCGAGCAATACGACGGTCAAAGCTCCGGGTGTGACGAACCTGGATGAGGTTGGACAGGTTGAGGAAGGGGTCTAGATACGAAGACTTGGCTTGCTCAAGCACATCTACGATCGAGTTCACCCCGGGATGATCCAGTTGCGTGCGGATACCGCTGAGGTCCACACTGCGGGAACGCCAGAATTCGATTTCTGCCAGTGGGCCGGCATCCTCCCCGCGATCGGAGCTGTCTTGAACGTTCACGTCCTGCGGGGGGCAGCTGCCAGGTTAAGAGAAGGGAAGCAGGGAGAAGGAACACCAGGCTACGAGCCACCTCCGGGAGTGGAGAAGTGTCGCACGAGGGATGACGTGCCCTGGCGTCACAGAACGCTCTTCACCCTTGACAGAAAGCGCCAGGGCTGCGCTGCGCACCTGATTGTTCACCACCTCCTTGATTTGACGGGTCCAGTGAATGAGGGTGGACTCAAGACGTTGCACCTGCGTTGAGACGCCTTCCTCTCACAGCGCTCGAGGGTTGCAGCAAGGACAACGCTAAGGGCGTGCTTCAAGCACCGCTCAGACAGCAAAGAAGAGAGAGAGCGCTCCTACCAGATCCTTCTCTTTACACGCCACTGCGGGATCCCCGATGTCCTCGGCAGGGATGTACAGAACCGTATTACCCTTCACCTGCGAAGCTCAAGCACAACGCGGAAGGAACGGCAAAGTTCAGCCTTGGGATGAGCACGCGAGAAAGGACTGAAAACAGGAAGCGGTCAGGCCGAAGGGCTCACGACGCTTCAACAGCTGCACGAAGGTGGATGCGCCGGTAGACGCCGAGGGTTTTTAATACCTGGTACGTCAGCTCTGTGAGGTACGCCATGAATTTGTGCAACTGTCCAGTGAAGTCCTTCTTCACGCTGTCAGGCCAAGTCTTATTGTTGAGGACAGCAGGCACATAAATTCCTGAAAAGCATAGAGATTCACGAAAGGATGATCAACGCACACCCGCCACACATAAACTGAGCACGAACACAACCTTCACGCACACGTTTGAGCCCGACGATGACCGGGAACGAGCCAGCCTGCTCACTCGCATATATCAATACCACGGCATTCTAGGTTCTCGCAGTTCTGAGGCGAGAGTGGAACTCCGCCATCGCGCCACACGAACACCGTGACAGCTGTGACAATCTTGACGAGTGATTCGGAAGTATCAATTCCATCGAAAAGGTTGTCCTCTACCACTTTTCTGAAAAGCTAGTTTTGTTAAGGAAACAGGACGCTGCCACGCGTCATTCCGCGATAGGCACAGTCAAGGTTGCTGCGACACAGCTGCAGGGTGGCTTCCCGGCGCACCGCTCATGAGCTTTAGAAGAGACTCTGTGGAGCTTCCACGTAGTACACCGTAGTGCACAACAGTACCGATGTTGTCAGCGGTGACGAACTTGCTCGGATCCCTCACGAAGAACATTACCTGCGGATAAGGCAGGGCAGACGGGGCAGCGTTGGTGGGTGGCATTTTGCGGGGCGCGACGATACGAAGAGCTTTGGCGCAAGCGCACGCGAACAAAGGCGAAACGCTGAAACGGAGGAAGGAGGTACCTCGTTCCACTGCGAAGGGACGTTTCTGCTACATTTCAAAGTCCCGTCCTCTACGTAAGCGAAAAGGCGGCCAGCCTGACAGACCCAACCCGGATTCAACCCATGTTCGTGCGCAGACGTTCTTGAAGGTTATCGCGATAGGCAGATAGCCCGGACGATAATTCTGCGCCTCGCATGAATACCGCTGTAGAGCGACTGAGTTTGGGAACTCGAAAATGTCCTGTCAACTGAAAACTGCTCAGGGTGGAAACTTCCAACATAGGAAGGCATCCGTAACTCACCTTCAGACTCATAAGAAACTCGGATACGACAGGGGTGTGCGCCTGCACAAGAAAGCATGTGGTCAGCGGCCTTAATTTCTGTTGAATCTGGCGTACGCTTCCTGGGGCTTAGTAAGAAGGCAAAAAGGTGAACGTCGTTTCAGAAAAAACGAGGGAAACTAAAACATATGCAGGCAGCAAATTTACCATAAAAGTTATGAGAAAGTCCAACCCATAGTAAAGCCATAGTTTTAGGCTTATTGCCAGGCTGGGTAAAACAAAGGCCAGACCAGAGGGAATCTACCTTGTGGCTCCAGGCTTCCTCCTCCAAGTTAAGGAGTGCGAGCTTGTCTTTGAACCACCTGCGAAGAAATTATGTTTCGTATTATAAGTCGTTGTGGGAGATACATTTCTATTTCTACAAACTGTAGGCGAGTCGGCAATGCGTCCCTCTTCAATCCGGCAGGCTATGCAGAGAGTGCCGTGGCAGCTATCTCTGGGAAAAGAAAATTACTTCGAAATTAGCCTCCTGAGCTAAGTCAGCAGTAATGTCTAGCCTCCGAAGTTCCGTCTTACCCCTCAAACTGGCCCCCAGTGAGAAGAATTCTTCCAAGGGTTTACAGTGCGGTTCTTGTGAAGGAACTACCCTGGACTTTTTGACCACTGAGATAAATATTTTTTGGACAATAAAATTGTCTTATTAATCACCTCACCTGATGCAAGCCTCATCTGCGGACATCCCATCTTCAACTATTGCAACAGATTGAGGTTCCACGTTGCCACCTTTACCCATACTACCCTTCCCCATGCTTCCCTTCCCCATTGGGAAGACTACGAGGAGACCCCGTTACAAAAGAAGATTTTCAAGTTTCAAGCAAAAGCCTTCAAAACTGCGAGACTCCCGGATTCGATTTTCGCCAAGCTTCACAAACGAGAAGCAGCGCGAGATGTAAGTTTGACTGCCCGATTAATCTCGCTGTGAGAAAACAATAGCTCAAGATGTAAGATTCACGGCTAAGAATGCATCATAACCAACGGTTTTCTATCATTATGTCAATTATGTGCATGGTAGAAAAGGTCGCTGACTGCAGCCCCGTGTCACGGGTTCAGCTTTCCTTTGCGGTCCAAACTGTGAACAAAGTTTGTCCGATGGGTTGGGTTCATTTTCGCGGACCAAAATCCGCCCGGCCCTCGCCTGCCCGTGCCCCTCGCGTCGGGGGATGTCGAAATGTTGTATGTTGAATCATGAATGTTCCAACTTGAACTTCGAACTTGAACTTTCAAGTGTCACCTCGACCTGTCGCTGTCGGTGTGACGCTAGTCATATCTCAATTATGTTATGTGACACACATACACTACAGTACCCCCCTAACTACCCTAACTACCCAGCAATCACATCTACATCTGTAGAGCAAGACTAGGAACACACCCTTCTTTGAAACAAATCAAACTGCGGAGCCGAACTCTCACAGAGTTCGAAACCTGATGGTTTTCTGATCAGTGTAGTATGACAGGCAGTATGACTGTCATACGGAGCAGATCTGAAAACTGAGGTTTTCTGATCAGTCGGAGGCCTAAGAGGCCAGCAACGGACTGAGAGGGCCTCTTGCCGTGTTACTGTGATTGTGTGGACTTTCGTAACACCGTAAGTTTTTCAGTGTATATTTTCAGTGTATATCGTATATCATTATGGAGTGGTTTACCGATCCGATTTTGTGTCAGAGACGTATTGATGATTTGCACGCGCAGCCCGCAGCGTACGCGGCCGCTTTTGCTGCTTTCCAAGATGGTGATAAGAAAGTAGATATATAGCAATATATATACCGTCAGAAGAATGTCAAAAGCACAGTGAGATAGGGTTCTCGGGTTGTCTAAAGTCGGATTAAACTGGGAGATAATCGGGTTTAAGCGGGCGGACAGACCGTGACACACGAGCGGAGCAAACAGCGAGCAGGCACTGCAAGTGACATCCGAGCAGGCGAGGGGTGACACAGGGCACCACAGACCTCCCCCCTTATGGGGGGTGAAAGTCAGTGTTCCCATGACACCACCTCACCCCGAAGGTGGGAGGTGCACTGCAGGGCCAGCCGGTACTCCCGGGCAGGCGGCTAGGAGAAATGTGCTGGAAACAGCAGCTCAGGCAGTGGGGACCCGCTGCCGACGGTGAAACAACGGATCACTAAACTCGGATCACTCGAATCGAAACCAGCATCTTCCTCGAAATAAGTCTCTTCATCATAAAAACCAGCACCACCAATTTCTTCGGAATCGTGGGCTCCTGCCTCCCAGGCAGCCCACTCCTCTGCGGTGTATTCATTCTCGTCGCTCATTGCAGACTCATTCTCGAAAGAAACTGCGCCAACATAAAACTCGTTGTGCGGTAAAAACTCTTCCCCAAGTGGGGCCTCGAAACTTCCGCCATAAGAATCCTGCTGAAAACCTGTGTCCAGCTCGGAATCCCGTTCCAATCGTTCGGACGAAAAATTCGGAGCGGCCAAGTGGCCATCTTGCTCCCCTTCCTCCTCACAACTGTCGCTGGAATCATCGAAATACCCAAGTGGGTACTCCGATTCATCCTCATCCTCACTAAGCAAATACTCCTCATAACTGTGAACAATCCCAGAGCCCATATAGGGAGGTACAATGGGAGGTGCATGTACATAGTGAACTTCCGCGCGGACAGGAGGGGCCTGCCACACGGTGTCGCTCGCCCTAGTGGCACTAGGGGAGGGTCTAGTGGTCGAAATCTGAGTAGAAACTGATTGTAGCGCCAAAATTGCCGGTGCATCGCCAACTCCTACTTCGCAAAATCTTCCGCTCGAAATTCCGGAACCAGCGGCTTCGGACGAGACACCACCAACTTGTGGCTCACCAGCCACCAAGATGTTCAATACTACCGGAAAATTCTCGTTCGAAACTGCCGAAATCTGAGCCGCCTCACGGAAATGCGAAATAGCCGCATGCATGGAAGTGCACAAGGAAACGAGCTGCGATCTTTTGAGAGTTGAGACCCTCGCAAAACCAGTGTCGATAGATCCCAAAAGAGCTAGGAGCTCTTCACTCTCCAAAATCTGAGATGAAGTCATAATCGAATAAAGAAACGAATACAAATCCAAATAGAGATCGCAAATGAAAATAGCTGAAGAGTACCACTCCGTCGAATTTCCCAAAACCGTAAGCAGCCGCCTCCAGAAAATACGTAGAATCTGCTCCAAAGCGTCCCACAAGGCGTGGAGACGCTTAACCGAAAGATAGGGCGGAAATAAAATAAAATTCTAATACGCTAAAATTCAGTTCACGCGAACGTGAGAGGGACCATAACCTGCTGGAAACAGCAGCTCAGGCAGTGGGGACCCGCTGCCGACGGTGAAACAACGGATCACTAAACTCGGATATACGAACGATATATACCCGAGATGAGTGACACCGGCTGACCACCGAAGATGACATACAGGAATGACACTAGACTGTACGAACTAGTCGTAGCGTCAATTCCAGCAAAATGTAATGTTTCCCTAGTTACTAGCTAACTCGTGATGTGTCAATTGAGGGTTTCAATCTAAGCAGGCTTAAAAACGGCGGCGGCGGCGCTCTCGCAATGATGTGAAGCACCAGCCCATCGTCGTGGATCAACCGATGCCCAAGCGAGGCCAAAGCCCACAACGGCGTGGCACCACCAGAGCGGATGAGCCGAAGTAGGGGGGGCGAGAAGGGCGAAGGTGGAAAATGCGGTGAGCGTGCTCAACGAACGCGCTGCACACAGCAAAGGTGAGGATCGAGGAATTGGAATGGGAGTGGGCGGTGGTGATAACACCACCACACACCACCAGATGACGGCCAAGGGATGCGTCGGGTGAAAGCGGAGAATGCGGAGAGGCGAGGTCGTAGGAGTCAAAGTGCTTGTCGTCGATCAAGCCGAAAATGTCGGAGTCGAGGTTGGTGCCTGGCGAACAAGCTCCACCAGACACCACTAGGTCGCAACCAGGGGTAAGATGTTGTCGATGTAGTCGTAAAGATACCAACGCTGAACGTGTAGCGGCCATACGTATACGCTGGAGTGAGGCGGCCATGGCCACAGACTGCAGACTGCAGAATCTGCAAACCCAATGATAGGGTTCCCAAGCGAAAAAATAACTTTTCGTAAAATCAACCGAATCCAGTGATGGAAGGGTCAATCGGGGGTAGATTTTCGCGGGGAACACGGCGGTGAGGTCAAAAACGTCGTGCGGAAAGCCAATTTTCCGGCAGCAGAGGTGCTGCTGGCCAGAGTGTCGAAGGCGTAACGTAAAATCTCGTAAAACCAACCAAATCAGATGATGAAAAGGTCAAATTGCAGTAGAATTTCGCGGGGAAAACGTCGGTGAAGTCAAAATAGGCGTAAGGTAAGCCACTTTTGCTGCAGTTCAGGTGCTGTCGTCCAGAGGTTGAAGAACACAAAGGAATTGTCGGTTATAAAGTAGTGTCGGTCCAGTTGAAATTTGACGCACGGAAAGTGCGTTAAGTGCTGGAAAATGTCGGATTGTCGGTAAAAAAAATGTCGGAAGTGACCGATGTGAAAACAAGCCGGTCGTTGTCGGAAGTGTCGGCTAGTAAGTGTCGGCTAGTAAATGTCGGCTAGTAAATGTCGGAATTGTCGGCTAGTATAGAATCACAAGGCGCGAAGCGGACGGAAGACTGACGAAAACACCACCACTGAACGTGGGTGGGCTATAACCTGATAAGAAAGTAGATATATAGCAATGTATATACTGTCAGAAGAATGTCAAAAGCACAGTGAGATAGGGTTCTCGGGTTGTCTAAAGTCGGATTAAACTGGGAGATAATCGGGTTTAAGCTGGCGGACAGACCGTGACACACGAGCGGAGCAAACAGCAGGCACTGCAAGTGACATCCGAGCAGGCGAGGGGTGACACAGGGCACCACAGACCTCCCCCCTTATGGGGGGTGAAAGTCAGTGTTCCCATGAGATGGAGAGGACCTCACGCAACCGCAAATGAAGTTGATGCGGCAAATGGAGAGAGCGACAGCCCGACTTGCTGAGCTTAAGGGACTGTCGCAAGTAGCTTCAGGTGACCGTAAGCGTCCGTGGGAGGCAGCAGTAGACCTCACTCAGCTTCCAGGGTCCGATCGCCTAGAATTGACCCGCAACGATGATGGCAAGGACAAGGGTCTCCGCAAGCAGTTCTTAGAGACCCAGCACCACTTCGTGGCACACTCAGCGTCGCAGTTGGCGCTTAATGATGCCAAGAAGGAATTAGAAGGTGTGGAGCTACCTGAGACCGTCACTCTTGCCTTAGAATTCTTGTCAGAGACAACGGAGAAAGGTGTTGCACGCGCCAAGGCGCGCGCTAAAATCTTGGCGTTGGTTTCGGACAAGGGCCCTGAAGTGGGCTGGAAAATCTGCGAGAAGCTAGAGCGTAAGTCGTACGCTGAGGATGAGGAAGACGAAAAGCTTATGCGGAAAGCTGAAAAGGAAGTCAAGGCGGAAAAGATTCACGCCGCGCAAGCTGCGGCTGCCAAGGGGCGAACTAAGGGCCTAGGCAGGGGTGCCTATGCTGTGTCTCGTCCGACTGCTCCTGGAGCGCCTCCGCCACCGCCGCCTGTTCAGGCAGGACGTGGCAGCCAGCTCCAATGCTGGAATTGTAACGAGTGGGGGCACCACCAAAACCAATGCTCGCAGCCGCGCCCAGCCGGCAGAGGCCGTGGCAGAGGCACGGACCGTTGAATTGTGAGAATGTAGAGCCACGATGGCTAGAACAATGAGCTTAGCGGAATGCTTTGCAGTTGAGGTGGAATGCCCAACTTAAATGTAACTTTTGGGGACGAAACCCTAAATTGTAATGAACTTTTGGCCCGCGGGCTGTTGTTTCCTTGTGTTTCAGGTCTTGAATTGTCTGAGGAAGAGATTGGCGAGGCCGTACCCTTGTGTGAACAGGACGTTCCTGTGTCCCGCGTTGCGGGTAGACTTAGGGAACGAGCCTCTTTTTGGCGGACCTTCGTCCGCTCTTCGTACGTTATGTCTTGGATTGAGAGAGGTTTTAACTTGAAGTTTCAGGATGGCAGGGCTCCGCCCCGAGTGCACTTGCCTAATCACGTGTCTGCTGTTAGGCATACTGCTGGATTTGGCACGCCGACAGTGTCATCATCATCTGTGTCATCACCGATACGGTTCGACTACTATGACTTCTTCACTGTCATCAGCGCCATCTCCGATATCGACTTCGGTAGTCAGACAGTTCATAGCATCTGTCATTTCACATCTGACACCTTAGGGGCTGTCATCACATTCTTTCGGCGGAAGCTATAACACTTCGTATTATCTTGTGTATAGCTTCACAGTTTCATGGTTGACATATGTGAGCGTTGCACTTGACTTGTAGTGCTTGTCTGCGTGTTTGTTCTCACAGGTTTGCGCCCACCACCGGCCTAAGGTGGTTTGTTAGAACCGCCAATTATGGCTGGCTAAAGCTCTTATAGGGGCTTGGGGCTGAGATCCGGGCATGAGGTTCTAAACGCACTAGTCACGGAAGGGGTAGAGTGAGAGAGAGGATGAATTTCCGCTCGTGAGCACAATTGCCTAGGGCTCAGGCGGACCGGTCTAGCTAACCGCAGCCTCCGAAGCAGTACGCGCGTCATCACCAAGCCTCACGACACGATCGCCACCCTCTCTTACCCTACCCTCTCCGCGGCTGTAAAATTTGAACCTTTGAACCCGCATTTTGAGCCCCTGCCCTTATTTTTATAGATTGTTCAAGTGTAAATTTGTTTTCTCTTGCTGAGATCTTTTTAGTACAATTTTTAGAACCTTGATCACCGAACATTTTGATTTATTGGATTTTCTAGACTAACGTTCGATCACCGCGACTGTAAATTTCACCATGGCCTCTACACCGTACCAATTGATGGCACCAGCGAGATTAAGAGCACATCCGGCTGGTGCCTCAAAGAGGCAATTACAATTCGACCAACTGGTGGCCACACCAGTGGCTGCGCTTTCGCGACAATCAGCGGCTAAAAAGAAGTTTGATTCCGATTCCGCAGCTTTTCTGGATGACCACCAGAAGATTGAAGCACTTGTGAGGGGAATTAAATCGAAGCTGTGTGGCAAGGGGGATGCCATTGACGAGTGGAGGTTTTGTGGTGACGAGTCGAATGCTCGTTCACTACTTGACTCCCTCGTTGAGGAGCTAACCTCTCGTCTCACGCGGTTTAACCCCCTCTTCGCACATGCTTTCCGGCTGTCCGACGCGACCGCCACAGTGATGCCAACTCCAAACAAACTCCTAAAGGAGTTATTGGAGTATCTCTGTGGCGGGCCAGCGCTCGCTTCAGTGCGGGAAGCTCACCGTTACTTCCCTGACGACGGCAAAGTAATTCTTACCGCCTTAGTCAGGGACGTAATGCCTGACCTTGAAGACTTCGACAAGACGGACTTCATTTTCACACCCACAGTAGAGGTCCCGGCAGGTGTAAACCCCAAGCAGTTCATCAAAGCGTTCACTGACGCAGTCAGTAACGCTTCGACTGACTTGGGGCAACACTCTAGCCTCGACATCTCGAGGGAAGATGCGGTCCGTCTGTTTCTTCGTCGCACTTGTCCCGTCACCTACAAACAGGTGCACGAGGACTATGCGATTGAGAAGGTCAAAACACAAGCTGAGCTGACCCTGGTGAGCTGTGGACTCGCGATTCAGCGAGTCTACAACACACTAGGGAAAGCGAAGCAACTGACTAGCGCTTTCTATAATGATGCAGGACACCGCCACGGTGAACGTGGCGGTCTGGATTCCAGGGGAGCCCCTGACCTGCGCCCTCCCCGCCCGCGTGATGTATACTATCCTGCTCGGTCTTCCCACCCCTTTAAGGGGAAGGGGAAGAGTTTCCGATTCGCTGCCTCCCCCTTGCCGAAGGGGGGGAATTGGCCACAGGGAATCAGCAGGAAAGGCAAAGGCAAAGGCAAAGGCAAAGGCAAGAAGGGCAAGGGAAAATCGCAGAAGACCCGAGTCACCTTCCACCCGGGTTCCAAGCAGTTCATGGGCAACTGTTGGTCCTGTGGTGGGAGGCACCGCCAGGCAGACTGTACACACATGCAGCACCTGGCGGCACACTCCATGCGGCTTGACCCCGAGGCTCTAGCCGAAGGGGCCTTCACGGATGTTCTGACAGCTCGCTTTCAGGCAGCTTATGAGCATTCGGAGGAGGCCTTTCAGGCAGTCTGTTGGGAACACGGCACACCAGACATTTGTGACTCTTCGGAGTCGGTGTGCACGTACCCTGACGACGGATCCCTGTCCTTTGCCGCCTACCTCACCCAGGGGGATGAGGACTCTCATGCACCCGCTTGGGCACCACAGGAGTGGACTGACTCTGAGTGGGATGCTTGGGAGACTGACTCCTACACTCAGGAACAACATGAGGAGTGGGATCGGCTTCAGAGAAAAGCTTCCGCAAAATTCCAGGCCTTTTGCTTTGCAGGGGAGGAAGCGGACTACAATGAGCAAGATCTTCAGGAGCCGTACTCTTCCCTTTCTCTAGGGAGAGTTCATTTTTACGGCTTCGGGGTGGGTGGTGTCGATCGTGACACCACGCACACCCCACCGGTCGTTGCCCGCATGGACTCTGCACCTGCCGTGGCACCGCTTGATTCTTCGTCGTTCTACCGTGCGGACCCGAGCATCGCATGCTCACCGTGTGACCCACAGCCTGCGTCTATCCGATCACATCTCGACGCAGGTGTGATGTTATACGGGACCGCTCAGACATTGGATCATGCCGCGGCTGTATCGGGTGACACACCGGACGATGCCGAGCATGGAGACACCTGTTTGCACCCCGTGTCAGCGCTCTTCGCACACGAGACACCCCTGGAGCCTGGCTCCGGGTTGTTCGCTGACATGGTGTTGGCAGGTGACCTTCGGTTTCAGTCAATGACCGAACAACATCACAGTGAGACCCGGGAGGAAGGGGGGGCTTGGGGGCCGAGGTCTTGGAGTTCACAGCTGGAGTCTGTAACTGGACCGGAGCCCGGCCCTCCCGTGGAGCTGCGGCGGTCCCTTCCCTCACGGGTTTCAAAGGTTGTTACTCCTCCCGGCCTCACCGACAGGGAGCAGGACCACTGGGACAGGCTGTGGTGTGAGGATCACACCCAGCCCACCCAGTGGCACGACACCCTGCCGGCTTCGGCCGCAACGACACCGAGGGTTCCACGAGTACCGCCTCCGGTGATGCCCTTCCCTCCCAGCCCTGGCCCGTGCTTTGTCACTGCAGGAGCGGGACTATATGCCACGGCCACGGACCCCCCTGCCAGCGGGCACGGGGTGCCTGCGGGGTCCGTGGTCGAGGCCTCGGACGAGACCGACGGCCCTGAGCCCCGTGGCTCAGGGGAAGGACAGCACTATGACCCTCCACCCTCCGTCACTGGACCTACCCTGCGTAGGGGTGTAGGTAGGGGTGGTGTACCATTCTACAGACATGCTCTCGTCTCCACGCTTGTTGTCCTCGGCTTCCTGGGCTGTGCCATGGCAGATGTAGACTTGCTTCAGGGACAGGAGGATGCCTCGGACAGATTGAGACTGCTGTCACCTGGGGGCCCACGGGGAGGGGCCCAGGGGACGGGGACGGGGATACTGTATGACTGGGGCTCTGATGGTGGCACTTGGGCTGGTAACAATGGGAACAGTGGTTCTTGTGATTGGGAATGGTCAGATTCTGGGACTGGACACTCCTCCTCTGGATCTGGCACAGGAGACCCTCACAGTGACCACGGCCAGTTCACCAGCTCGGGTATGCCGCCCGATGCCGCCTCACAAATACAACTGTTCCGGTCAACTATAACAGCAGACAGTGAGGACCGCCGCAGGCGGTCCCGACACCTCACGGCTCTAGCCTTGGCAACCTTTCTGGCTATTATCATTCAGTGCCTATTCCTATTCTTCATGGACTTCCAGTCAATATCAGGCGACAGTACAGTGGACAGAGGTGTCGGTGGTGTTGGCTCCGTGGCTTGGCAGCAGACTGGCAGTGTCCTCGAGACCACCTCACACCTGGCACACCTCATGATCACTGTCGGTGGTGCCGTGGTGCACATGTCTTGGTGGCTCGGCTTCACTTGGACGGCACACGGCACACCACCACCTGGGCTAGTGTTCACCTGTAGCCCTGTTGTCTCGGCCTATACACTATCACGGGACGGCGATGGCATTGTGGTAGACTCTGGTGCCACTGGGAATATCACAGGCACCAGGTCCAGGATCTCGGCTCTAGACACCTCCGCCACTATTGGCTTCTCTACGGTGATGACAGGTCCCGTATCCCGAACTGACGGGACCTGTACACTACACCTCTATGGCCGTGAGATACTGTCAGGGGAGATAGACGAGTACACTATACCTGGCTGCCACTTCAAAGAAGGCGCCAGGACACTCCTATCTACCCGGGTTATGCTCCGGCATGGCTTCAGTTCCCCAGACTTCATTACCATGACCTATACCCACCTGGACTCAGGCAGAACATATCGTATCACAGACAATCAGGTGGATTACCTCTGGGATGAGCCGCAGCGCCCGCACTCTCACCACTTCGGCTCAGCAGCTGTCAGGACCCGCACAGGAGACTCATCAGACTGGCAGTGGAGTAATAGCGAGTACACTAAATGGGCTACTACTCACGGCTCTCCTACAGCTACAGCTAAACTTGGTACTCCGGCTTTTGATGTATCTATGTATGGGGACTCTCTGCCTGTTGGCGAGGGTAACAATCATCCGGCTCTTGAGCACTGGTCTATTTCAGATGATTGTCACACCAAACAGTGGACGGGTCAGTTCTTCTATGGCAACATTCCCTTCAGTATCAGTATGATTGACAGAATGCTGACTAAGGGCAACCATGACTTTCTCCTTGACCCGCATAATACCACCTACTTCTGGATTGTCCCGTATATGCCACAACACCAGATATGGCACAAGACTTGTACTATGGAGGTACTACACATCTATCCTAAAGGCAGTAAGAGGATATTCAGCTTCTCTCGGAAGCACACATATGCTTCCAGTCACCCACTGACACCGGCTGGCTCAGATGGCGGACCTGACAGAGTATTCATTGATGGCACTCCCTTTGAGATCTGTATCCTGTTCAGGAACAGAAACACACCTGTTCGGGTCAGTCCCTTTGTGGAGTTCCATGCAGTCATGGGTCACGGCTCTACAGCCAGTCTGCTTAAGCTCTACGACCTGCCTGGCATCCAGCTCGGTCGGCCTCTGCTGTCTAGGCGAGCTATAGCAGCTATGCCGACCTGCTCTCAGTTCTGTGCAGTATGCTGTACCAGTAAGCTGAAGCAGAAGCCCTGTGGACACCATGACCAGTTGAGATCAGTGGCCATACAGCCCGGCCAGAAGTGGGCTGCTGACTTGACAGGACCTATTACCCCAGCTGGCTACAATGGCCACCTGTACCGATGCCAGTTCATTGACTATGTCAGCAGATTCATATTTGTGTACACCTTCGTCCAGAAATCAGAATACTACACCTGTCTGGTTCACTTCTACGGCAGCTTACATGCTATGGGATATGCACCACAGTCCATAACACTCCGTACAGACTGTGCTCCAGAGATGGGTGACCCCCAGTGTGTGGCTTTCTATCAAAAACACCGTATATTACACCAGAAGTCATCTCCTACAGTACATACAGACAACCCTCATGCAGAAAATGCCATTGGCAAGATATCAGACATGGCTAAGGCATTACTTCTGGCAGCTGGCATGCCCGAGGACTACTGGCCTCTGGCTGCCACCCATGCTGGCTTCATATGGAATATCTCTACTCACAAGAACATCTCTACAACACCATTTCATCAGATCAGAGGCTATCACTATGGCTATGCAAAACTGAAGGCCTTCGGCCAGAATTGCTATGTCATTATGTCTCAGCAGCAGAGGAACTCCAGACAGCCTGGCATGTCTAGGAAGTCCCAGCGGGCGGCCTGGTCGGGCCGTCTTGTCGGTGTATCAGTCAGCTCCCTGGCATATAAGATCCTGGATACTGAGACTAATATGATACACTATGTTGGTAAGCCTCACTGGATTCATAATCATCAGGACATGGGAGAGATATTGGGCTCCTTTCCAGACCCACATCAGGCAGAGCGGGAGTTTGATGCATCCTATGACAGACCACAGCCATTCAGTGACAGCTTTGACACAGCAGGCTCGAGGGTTCATGGTATTGGCTCTTTCTTTGACGGAGAGGAGTCACACGCATGTGTTCAGCTTATTCAGACAGATGGCACAGTTACCTGGACTATGGCAGTCAGATATGTATTACAGACATCAGATGGTCGGCACTATCGGGACCTTCTACACTATCTGGACTGCTACAGAAAGCTAAATGGCATCAATGAACACTATCCTATCTGGACTATTGTGAAGGCTCGTCAGACAATCAGAGCACCTATCTACAGTGCAATTCTCATCTCTACCCACAGAGGCAACAGGAGACCCTACGGTGTCATCCTGGAGCCCTGCACCGACGAGCCGGCTGGCTGGCACATTGATCTACCAGCCAACCTGATTATATTCCCGTCCACACACATCTGGAATTCGGCGTTCAGTTCTGAATGCGTAATCGACTGTTCCCCGTTCCCCCCCGTTGCGGAGCGCTCGTGTAACAAAGACGACACGTCACGATCCCCGTTCATGCATCGGCCCAGAGCGGACCTGTCATCATAAATATGTAACGTTATTTTGCGTCTTCAGCGCAATCCACGAGGGAGGTTGGATCGAAACTCGAGAACCGATACGCGAAGCGAAACCTTGCGATTCGTGTTACGAGAACAATACAGAACGGTGAAGGAACCGTAGAATACAAGAGCTCACGGGGTTCGTTCAGCTTTCACAAACCCTCATCACCGTGTGTAAAATACTAAGATATATTAAGTGGTGAGTTTGTTGTAAAAAAAAGAGACCCTTCGTTGATATTAAATAGAGTGTCCGCGGGAGACACGGAAGCCCCTAGAGTGCGGTGCGTGGTGCTGGAGGTTCGACCCGTAAGATTCACAGGTGCGCCTCACAGGTATATGAGCGCACGTGTGCTTAAGTATGATGTTCGTAAATTTTGGATGTAATTTTTGACACCTAGAGCCGCCTGCGCATCTTCAGGGGCAGCGGTTCCGGGTGTCCCTTTCCCCAATAGGTAGCGAATTGAATGCTTTTGAAATGGGCGGCTGACGGGTGGGACACCCAAGAATGGTTGCAGTGATTTCCACTGCAACGTATTGGGAAGGTTGATGGAGGATCTGACCATAACATCCGCCTGCGCATTTCAAATGCATACAACATACAGGAGGGCGAGTAGTGTAGTTGAATAGGGGCGTAGATACTGATGGGGGCTAGGGGCTCCCACGTTACGTGATGTTTTAGTTTTTTTGAAGTTGGTTTCCTGTGTCGGTTGCACGGGAATGGGCGTCACCCCATAGATTTTATGTTTTAATTACACATAGGGAACATATTTTTACTGACGGTTGCAGGACATATGTAAATTTTTACTGGAATTGTCAGAGGTGGGCATTTTTAGCTGCTAAAAAGGCCCACCTCTTAACACCTGGGGATTCGAGTTCGTGGTGACGTTCTGACGGATTGCGTTTGGTGTGGTTTTTTTGTTCGCATGTAGGAAAAAATGGTGAATAACAAAAGGAAGCGATCAGATGTGCGTGAACGTGCGAACGAAGATGTTTCCGGAGATTGTGCTGACGGTGGTGCTACTACCTCAGGTGATATGGTCCGAACCCAGTTTACTCAGATGAGTAAGCTGAGCTCAAGAGAGATCTTAACATCTTTTTTGTTTAGAGGGTTCGTCTCATGCGCGCTCGCATGTTATTTAGTAGTCGAAAGGAACAGGGAAGACCCAGAGAATAACGAGCCCCTAGATTTCTATTTTCGTGAGAATAACGCGGATAACATATTCTGTATCCGCACTGCATACGAGAGATATCTTCCAATGGGTAAATTGTTGCACGAAATGGCACACACCGAGTCACCTTGTGACCGGCTGCCTGAAACCTTTTGTGAGGCAGAGGCACTTTTACGCATCACGGGCAATAGGAATAGGGTGTGGCAATGTGCCTTGACCAAATTTCCTGGCCAAAGAATCACCCTCACCGATTTGAGCACCGTGTGCCATGACCTTAAAGAGGCAGGGACATCTCCGGAAGATGCGCGTGTTAAAGGTTGTACACCCTGGACGTCCGCTGAGAGTTGCCGGTGGTGGACTCCCATATGGATACTTGATCTTGTTAGGACTGTTTATGAAGGCACAATAGATTTAGATCCCTTCAGCGAGCGAGATTGTAACCGTGATAGGGTTAAGGCTAGGAAGTATTACTCAGAAAAAAAGGACGGTTATGCTAGGCGAAATAGGTGGTTTAAAAAGGTTTTTGCCAACCCTCCCGGTGGAACCACAGGGGGGAAGAGTAATATGGGAAGGGCTTTGAAGCGTGCGGTCAAGGAGTTTGAGGAAGGAAACGTGGAGTGTTGCATTCTTTTGTTCAAAGCCTCTGTGGGATACCAGTGGTTTGAAATGGTGTACACACTACCACACGTGTTCCTTCGGGAAAAACCGTCGTTTTTTAATCCTGAGCGACCGGAAGTGGACTCCCCTACCCTTCATGGGTATGTTGTTGTTTATGTTGGAAACAACGTCAGTGGTTTCATTAATGTTTTTAAGGACGTGGGGTTCATTCCAGGGGTAGGGGCGTCCTGGGCGTTCAACAAGTCTAGCTAGGTTTGTTTTTTCCCATATCCCCACTAGAAACCAGGTCGAGATTTCGTGCACCTATGTCTCCTACCTACGGCGGGGGGCCTCGGGGTGAGGGGTGGGGGGGTTCAGAGGCTCCGCTGGACAACCTTGTCCACTTCTTGATGTTTTCAGAGGCCTTCCAGCAGCTGAGCCCAAGCGTGCGGGATAGTTTGCATCTGAAAACCCGTCTGTCTTGCAGTGACCGGTACCACCCTCACCCTCCCTCCATTGTTCGTGTATTGTTTAAGCATGCTTGAACTCTTATATTTCATGCTTAGGCATCTCAGCATATGTAACCTTTCTGAGTATGTGTGCCTTTCAATTCAACAGAGCTTGCAACGGCTTCGAGGTTGCACTTCGTCTAGAAGTGCAAAACCGCCTCGAAGCTGGTGAACGGGAGGAGGCCATATTCTTGGTAATCTTGGTCACCCTCCTAAGCTCCTACTCCTGGTTACAGGAGGGACAGTTGGCCGAGCTGGTTGGTGGCCAGGGCCCTTTTCATTGGCCGCGCCGGGAGCACGGCCCAACCATTGAGGCTCTGCTCCTCGGCATTGTGAACGTGGAGGATGCTGAGGAGGGGTCGGTGACCATCCCTGACTTCTTTGGCGCCAACCCCACCCCATATGGTTTTGGCGTGGGGCGGATTGGGTCTCGGAGCCTTTTGGAAGGATTGCTTCCCGAAGGCCATCATTACGGCACGGCAGTTGCACAAGCTTCCGGTTAGTCTCATACACAACCTCCTGTATCGGCACACTTTTCTCCTTAGCCCTTCAGCTGGTTCCCGAACCCTTGCATTTTTTCTATCGGTGCTTGAACTTTTTACTTCAGGCTAGGCTAGCGGCCCCCTCTGGTGCTTCTTTGCTTCACAGTCACCCTCCTGGCACCCCCCCTTCGTTGATTATGTCATGCACAACTACCTGCTCCATTATGCGCTTTTAGTGAATGAAACTGTGGTGGTGGTGGCATAGTTGCTGTGGAGCAACTGAGGGTGCTATGTGGATTGACACCACATGGCATCTTCAAGACGCGTGGGGTGGAAAGACGGTGGTTGACCATCCAGTCCGTCGATGTGGTGGATACTCCCAACGACGTGCAAATGTTTATTGACCTCCTTGGTAAAGGGAGCCTCCCAGCTGCCCCTTTGGGGAAACCCTTTGCGTTGGGACTCCTTTGGGGAAACGTGCCGGTGGCGCGCCTTGTGAACACCGGCATATTCCCTGAGTGTGACTATCTCCCTGCATTAAGTAAGGACCCCTCTCTCTCTCTCTCTTTCTCTTTCTCACTCACTCTGGCTTTCTGTTTATTCCATGTTTATTAGGCCTTGTTCTTATTAGAGTTGGAAACCATATCCCAACCACGACTTCCAGTTCTCACACAGACATAGCACACGCACAAAGATAGATACACACTTAAGAAATGCGTGTAGCTGTGAGTGTGCTAAGATATGTCTTAAGATATGTGGGTAGCTGTGCGTGTGCTAAGATATGTGTTGACATATGCGCGTACCTGTGTGCGTGTGCTATGCTTGTGCTAGAATATATGACTAAGCGTGTGCTTGGGCTATGCCTGTGCTATAATATATGTATATATGTGCGTGTGCTAAGCTTGTGCTAGGATATGTGTTAAGATATGCGTGTACCTG
Source organism: Cymbomonas tetramitiformis (assembly GCA_001247695.2). Taxonomy (NCBI): domain Eukaryota; kingdom Viridiplantae; phylum Chlorophyta; class Pyramimonadophyceae; order Pyramimonadales; family Pyramimonadaceae; genus Cymbomonas; species Cymbomonas tetramitiformis. The sequence continues at coordinate 22,906 of LGRX02021714.1, forward strand.
TGCGTGTGCTTAGATACGTGTATATTTGTGTGCGTGTGCTAAGGTATGTGCTGGAATATGTGGGTATCTGTGCGTGTGCTAAGATATGTGCTGTAATATTGTCACTTGCATATGCAGTGGAGCCTTCGCCACTTGCATATACAGTGGAGCCCTTGTCACTTGCATATAGTGTTATGCGTATATCTTATATATGTATATCGGTGCGTGTGCTCAGCCTGTGCTAGGATATGTGTTAAGATATGTGTGTACCCGTGCGTGTGCTGAGATATGTGTGCTGAAATATGTGGGTATCTGCGCGTGTGCTAAGATATGTGCTGAAATATGTGGGTAGCTGTGCGTGTGCTGAGATATGTGCTGAAATATGTGGGTAGCTGTGCGTGTGCTAAAATATGTGCTGGAATAAGTGGGTAGCTGTGCGTGTGCTAAGATATGTGCTAAGATATGTGGGTAGTTGTGCGTGTGCTAAGATATGTGTTAACATATGTGTATACCTATGTGCGTGTGCTATGCTTGTGCTAGAATATATGACTAAGCGTGTGCTTGTGCTATGCCTGTGCTAGAATATATGTATATATGTGCGTGCGCTAAGCTTGTGCTAGGATATTTGTTAAGATATGTGTGTACCTGTATGTGCGTGTGCTAAGATATGTGTATATCTATGTACGTGTGCTAAGATATGTGCTGGAATATGTGGGTAGCTGTGCGTGTGCAAAGATATGTGCTGAAATATTGTCACTTGCATATGCAGTGGAGCCCTTGTCACCTGCATATATAGTGGAGCCCTTGCCACTTGCATATACAGTGGAGCCCTTGCCACTTGTATATATAGTGGAGCCCTTGTCACTTGCCCACACAGTATAGCCCTTGTCACTTGCATATGCAGTGGAGCCCTTGTCACCTGCATATAGTGTTCTGCGTATATCTTATATATGTATACCTGTGCGTGTGCTCAGCCTGTGCTAGGATATGTGTTAAGATATGTGTGTACCTGTGCGTGTGCTGAGATATGTGTGCTGAAATATGTGGGTATCTGTGCGTGTGCTAAGATATGTGCTGAAATATGTGGGTATCTGTGCGTGTGCTCAGATATGTGCTAAGATATGTGCAAATGTTTATTGACCTCCTTGGTAAAGGGAGCCTCCCAGCTGCCCCTTTGGGGAAACCCTTTGCGTTGGGACTCCTTTGGGGAAACGTGCTCGTGGCGCGCCTTGTGAACACCGGCATATTCCCTGAGTGTGACTATCTCCCTGCATTAAGTAAGCACCCCTCTCTCTCTCTCTTTCTCTTTCTCACTCACTCTCGCTTTCTGTCTATTCCATGTTTATTAGGCCTTGTTCTTATTAGAGTTGGAAACCATATCCCAACCACGACTTCCAGTTCTCACACAGACATAGCACACGCACAAAGATAGATACACACTTAAGAAATGCGTGTAGCTGTGAGTGTGCTAAGATATGTCTTAAGATATGTGTGTATCTCTGCGGGTGCTAAGATATGTGCTAAGATATGTGGGTAGCTGTGCGTGTGCTAAGATATGTGTTGACATATGCGCGTACCTGTGTGCGTGTGCTATGCTTGTGCTAGAATATATGACTAAGCGTGTGCTTGGGCTATGCCTGTGCTATAATATATGTATATATGTGCGTGTGCTAAGCTTGTGCTAGGATATGTGTTAAGATATGCGTGTACCTGTGCGTGTGCTTAGATACGTGTATATTTGTGTGCGTGTGCTAAGGTATGTGCTGGAATATGTGGGTATCTGTGCGTGTGCTAAGATATGTGCTGTAATATTGTCACTTGCATATGCAGTGGAGCCTTCGCCACTTGCATATACAGTGGAGCCCTTGTCACTTGCATATAGTGTTATGCGTATATCTTATATATGTATATCGGTGCGTGTGCTCAGCCTGTGCTAGGATATGTGTTAAGATATGTGTGTACCCGTGCGTGTGCTGAGATATGTGTGCTGAAATATGTGGGTATCTGCGCGTGTGCTAAGATATGTGCTGAAATATGTGGGTAGCTGTGCGTGTGCTGAGATATGTGCTGAAATATGTGGGTAGCTGTGCGTGTGCTAAAATATGTGCTGGAATAAGTGGGTAGCTGTGCGTGTGCTAAGATATGTGCTAAGATATGTGGGTAGTTGTGCGTGTGCTAAGATATGTGTTAACATATGTGTATACCTATGTGCGTGTGCTATGCTTGTGCTAGAATATATGACTAAGCGTGTGCTTGTGCTATGCCTGTGCTAGAATATATGTATATATGTGCGTGCGCTAAGCTTGTGCTAGGATATTTGTTAAGATATGTGTGTACCTGTATGTGCGTGTGCTAAGATATGTGTATATCTATGTACGTGTGCTAAGATATGTGCTGGAATATGTGGGTAGCTGTGCGTGTGCAAAGATATGTGCTGAAATATTGTCACTTGCATATGCAGTGGAGCCCTTGTCACCTGCATATATAGTGGAGCCCTTGCCACTTGCATATACAGTGGAGCCCTTGCCACTTGTATATATAGTGGAGCCCTTGTCACTTGCCCACACAGTATAGCCCTTGTCACTTGCATATGCAGTGGAGCCCTTGTCACCTGCATATAGTGTTCTGCGTATATCTTATATATGTATATCTGTGCGTGTGCTCAGCCTGTGCTAGGATATGTGTTAAGATATGTGTGTAACTGTGCGTGTGCTAAGATATGTGTATATCTATGTGCGTGTGCTAAGATATGTGCTGGAATATGTGGGTAGCTGTGCGTGTGCAAAGATATGTGCTGAAATATTGTCACTTGCATATGCAGTGCAGCCCTTGTCACCTGCATATATAGTGGAGCCCTTGCCACTTGCATATACAGTGGAGCCCTTGCCACTTGTATATATAGTGGAGCCCTTGCCACTTGCCCACACAGTATAGCCCTTGTCACTTGCATATGCAGTGGAGCCCTTGTCACCTGCATATAGTGTTATGCGTATATCTTATATATGTATATCTGTGCGTGTGCTCAGCCTGTGCTAGGATATGTGTTAAGATATGTGTGTAACTGTGCGTGTGCTAAGATATGTGTATATCTATGTGCGTGTGCTAAGATATGTGCTGGAATATGTGTGTATCTGTGCGTGTGCTAAGATATGTGCCGTAATATTGTCACTTGCATATGCAGTGGAGCCCTTGTCACTTGCACGCACAGTGAAGTCCTTGTCACTTGCATATGCACTATAGCCCTTGCCCCTTGCATATACAGTGGAGCCCTTGCCACTTGCATATACAGTATAGCC